>PVJS01007761.1:0-18507 GCA_004027185.1 Glis glis | reverse complement strand
ATAGCAAAAAAGTTACTTTCGAGGCTGCTCAGGGTATATGTTTTATTTAGCTTTTATCATAGCAGTTCCTTTTGAAGTTTTACCTTGCCTATACTTTTGGTACTGGCTTATAATCTAATCAAAGGTTATTGTTTCTAATATTGATTTTGCCCTTTCTCCATCATAATAATCGCCTGCGATCACAGCTCGCCTTCCCCAGAGACACCTGTCCTTGCCTTATTATTTTCATTACCCAGCGCATCAGCAGAGTTTGTCCATTTTAAGAGCAATAAAAGCAAGACCAGAAAGGGTAAGAGATTTCTCCAGATTCACACAGTGCCTCAGTATGAGTCATCAAATAGAGGTAAATCAATCACAGGACTTCAAGTCCTATGCTTTTGTTCAAAAAAAAATCTAAAACGCATACTGCTTAGTAATAGCCATGTGCTATATTTAACGCAAAAATGCAATTACCTAAAAATCCACTCCATGTGAATACAGTGATTACAACCTTCAAAGTTATCAGCCCATATAAATAGATTCATTCAGCCTGATGATAGATGGGTAGGCAGGTAGATATTTAACGATAAAAATAAGAACACGAAGATTAATTTCTGTATTTTCTCCTCATCCCATTTGTCAGCCAACAAAGTTTCATACCACTTTGTGGTGTGTTCTACTCCTCTGCCCACTGTTCCATGGACAGAAATAGCGCCATGGGAATGCGCGCACGTGTCTTGGTGGCTCACAGCCCCTGTTCTCTCAGTCTGGAATAAGTGCCTGCAGATTGAGCAGAGCTCCCCAGGAGTTCTGTTCTATTGCTGAATTTAGCACCTCGGGGCAATTTCCATAGAAGCCATTCATGATGCCAAAAAAAAAGTTCAACCTTCAGTTTCTGGAGGACATTGAAGGGCACGACAAGATGATGGAGAAGTTTCTTTTCTAAACATACAGGTCTGCAGCCCTCACAAAGGAGACTGCCAAGACCTCTGTTTCCTGGGAGCATCCCATAAATGAATGGTGGCGCGTCTCTGCATGTAAATACTGCCCTTCCTGACATTGCTTCTGCGATGTAGCTTCTGCGCAAGCCTGCTACAAGTATTCCCTTTTACACTTAGGGTACACTTCATGTGCTCCGTGACATTAATGACACTCAACATCATGTCTTCGTGCTGGTCCAGATGTCCTACACCGAATACATGACATCACTGACAGAATCCAACCAAGGTATAACCTCACCCCTGGGAGGATGAAAAAAAAGTTTCTCTTATTCAACAAATAATACTTTAGATAAATATTAATTCATTTATTCATTGTAATAAAGTAAATTTTCTCCTCTGTGAACTGATTCTCCATAGCTCCGACAACAAAGCTGCAAAGCCCAAACACTATATGGAAAGAACTGAAACAGTCTGTGCTTTATTGAATCGCCAAAAAATGGGTGATTTGGGGTTCCTCCTTCATTTACCATGTATTTATTAAGTGTCTACCATGTGCCAAGCATTGTTTTAGGTGTTAAATTCAGGCCACCGAAGATGAACAAGGTGAACTTGTTCCTTGTCTTCTTGGAGCTTACTGCCGAATGGGGACATGGGCAAGGTAACAGGCAATTCCAATGACAAGTGCCAGGAGAGGATGACGGCAAGAAGCAGGTGGAATGTGGGAGAAGGCTTCCCAGCAGAAAGCAGCCTCAACTGAGACCTCAAGGATAGAGTGCGTTGTTCCCAAGAGAGGAGCGTGAGAGAGAAGGGCTCTAGGCAGAAGGAGGGGCTGGCATGGGCTCAGCTCAAAGCAAGGCAACCTTTCCTCCCACCAATATCGTATTGTAAGTGGGCCCATCTAGAAGGATTCTTCCAGTTTCTGTTACAGTATATCACAATCAGATGAGACCTGGTTAGTGATGGCTGAGATCTCTTGCATAAGTAAAGTGCCCATCCCCAAACTGGATGTGGAGAAAAATCCAGGGCTGTGCAAGAAGCTGTTCAGCCAGGGAAAAACTCGCCCGAGGTGAGGGATGGACTACCCAAGAGGTTGCCCATCCCAGCGCATTCATTTCATAGCACATAAGCCGAAGCCCAGAGTGCCGTATGGTTTGTGGGATCAATGCCAGGACCCACAGCCAGGTCTCTAGTCGCCCAGCCCAGTGTTCGCTCCTTTTCTCACAGCACCTGTTTCCCTGCTGAGTCACAGACTCCACAGGGACAGCAACCTCTTCCAACTTGTTCCCTTAGGTAGACTCAGCACAGAGGTGACAATCAGAAATATCTGTTGGTCAATACGTTTACTGTACTCGGGGTAAACTCGGGGTAAAAAAGTCATTTGATCACTGGTGGTCCTTTGTAAGGTCTCATGCAGCACTGAACATCAGAGTAAAGTCTCAACAGAAAGAATAAAAAAACTCACCGACCGATGAACACATGGTTTATGAACTCTGAAAATACCAGGAGTTCTGGACATGACTTCCAGGGGGGAAGCCTCGAGAACAGCAGCCACAGAGCCACCTCTTGCTAAGGGAACTGTGCCAGGGTTTCGTCTGTCACAGAGTTGGCAGGAACCATGCCCCTACTCCTCTATACAGCTTGAGAACAGAAGTTTCCACGTTGCCTCTAAGTCAGCTTTAACCAGCTTGAAGCCTCCTTAAAATATTTAACAGGCTCTCTCCTCTCCCCCAAACACTGTAATTGCTAAGCCTCCTTTCATCTTACCATAATCAGACTTGCCTCAACTTTTTTGTAAGTTGAAATCACACGCACATTAGCCATGCATTCCACCCCATCGGGACCAGCCCCTGCCAGGGTGTACGGGCACTCTACACAGTTAGGGTTTGAAAGCAGCATTCACCCAGTTGAAGTTAGTTTTTGTTTTTGTTTTTTTCTATATACAAGACCCTGTTAAGTCCTTCGTTTTGCTGAAGGCATGTGCTGGCTCAATGCCTTTCTCCTCTGGTTAAGACCAAATACTTCTCAAATGAATCTGCTAGACGGGTCTCCAGTGGGAATTGTATTCCCTCTTAGCATTCTTCAGTTTGAGCTTGGTTCAGGTTAATTGGTTAATGGTGCAAATAAGTACTTACATCTTTTGCCCCTAAATCAGGAGTTGCTGCTGCTGTTTCTGCTACATCCCATCATGACAGCCTGCTATTACTCACAGCTGGCAGACACTGTAAACTGTGATGCCACGTCAGCCACACGGAACCTTTCTGCACCAGCAATAGTTTCCCAACGGAATGATTTAGTGTGTAGCTCCCAAAGCTGGAAACATGATCTGACCACCATATTGAGAAGGTCTGATTTAAAGAGGACAGTGCTTGAAATTACAAAAAGAAACCACACACACCCCTTTGTATATCTAAATAATAATTCCAAGGAGAATCTAAATATTATATTGACTTTCTAAACAATCATGATAGCAGGTTAATAATTGACCCCTCAAAAATATCAGGATAAGAAATTGAAAATGGAAAACTTAGGGACTCTTAGCATTATGAATGTTAGTTCATTAAGCAACTATGAGTTTGGAGTGGCATAAAATTGAAAGGCTTGCTCACGAATAGGGAAATGGTTGAATGAATTATGAATCATTAATGTTGGGAAACATTAGACTATCTAATAACAAATAATACATTAGAGCTCTATCCATTGACTTAAAGGGTTCTCTATGACATAATATTGAGTGAAAATTATATTATTCCATATGCCATTATATATGTATGTAATTATGTTTAACTATATAAGATTGAATGTGTATGTATCAACATAGATAAAAGTATATAAAGATACATACCTGGTTGGGTGTGGTGGCACATGCCTGTAATCCTAGTACTTGGGAGGCTGAGACAGGAGGATCCAGGGTTCAAGGACAGCCTCAGCAATGTAGCAAGACTCTTAGCAACCTAGTGAGACCCTGTTTCAAAACAAAACATGAAAACGTCTGGGGGTGTAGCTTGGAGGTAGAATGCTCCTGGGTTCAATTCCCAGTACCACAAAAAAAAAAAGATATATACCTAGAAGTTAATAGTACCTCCTTTGTTTGAGGGAGAAAGTATGAAAGGGATATATTCAAAGGCTTAACAATGAAACAGGATTTATTACATTCTACTCTTAAAAAATTATCTCTTTGCAAGTCATGTGTATGCCTAAAGAGAAGTATGTATAAGTTTATAAAAGTGTTAATAAGATATCTTAAAGTGGTGACATTCCAGATGACTTTTATTTTACTGTCTATACTTTTAAGCATATTTCTTTTTTTTCCCAAGGAAAACTACTTAGGTAATCAGAAGAAACCATAAAGGTGTTTTATTATGTAAAAATCATTGACAAGTGGTAACTTGCCTGAACACTTACACTCCTGAACCCTTTGCTGAATCTAAATAGATGTGGATTTTTTTCCTCTCTCTGTTCCAAACACACTCAAGAATTCTAAAGATGTTCTTATGTGTTCTTATGCTTATCTGGAACAGACAAGCCATGCCAAGGCGAAGTGTAAAACACTCTTCTAGTCCAGAGAGCACAGACCCTCCCCTCCTGGGAGATGTTGTCAGAGCGGGTCACATGTTCATGCCCTTCCCTGATGTGTGCTACAGAGAGAGGGGCCCCTGCCAGCACACGGGCCCACACAGTGTGTTCAACCCACACGGCCTCAGATTATGTTGCCAGGCAGGACTCAGGAATCATTTGGAGAAATGCTGTTTAAGGAGAGGAAGGAGGAGTTTGGAACTGACCAACCAATTCCTCTATTTCAGAGCCAGAAATTGGAAAATAAAAGCTCTTACTGACCAAATAACTAACACAATTTACATAATTAGAACATAGGAGAGGTCACTATGTATTTCTTGCCCACATTTTTTTAATTAAAATGAACTATCTTAATTTTATGAATGGGAGAATTGTTTTATCAGGGAAAGTTTAGAAAATTCAAGATGTTGAGTTAGCACAAGGACTGTGTATCAAGAGGATACAGGTATGAATCAGAAGGCATGTATTGTATATACGTATGTATTACCTAGAATAGAGGAGGCTCTCAATGTCAAACTTAGAAGAGGCCTGATTTTAGTAAAATTTTTGAATTATAGTATTGTTCTAAAAAATAACTGTTCTAAAAGTATGTTCTGCTGGGTGTGGTAGCACATACCTGTAACACCATTATTTGGGAGGCTGAGACAGAAGGATTACAGGTTCAAGGCCAGCCTCAGCAATTTAGTGAGACCTGTTTTAAAATTAAAAATAGAAAAAAAGAGCAGGGGCTGTACCTCAGAGGTAGAATTCCCCTGGTATGAAAAAAGAAAGAACGAAAGAAGAAATGTTCTTATACTTTCAACTGTAAAATAATCCAAAGTAGAGTCCTAAAAAATGTTTTATACCAAGCCAGGTGTAGTGGTGCATGCCTGTAATCCCAGAATTTGGGAGGCTGAGACAGGAGGATGGTAGGTTAGAGGACAGCCTCAGCAAGTAGTAAGACTCTCATCAACCTAATGAGACCCGGTTCCAAAATAAAAATAAATTAGGGCTGGGGGGGTGTGTAGCTCAGAGGTAGAATGCCCCTGGGTTCAATCCCCAGTACCACACACAAAAAAAAAAGACCTTGTCTTAATCCACTTGGGCTACTATAAAAAATACCCTAGACTGGCTGGCTTATAAACAAAAACTTATTTCTCACAGTTCTGGAGACTGGGAAGCCCAAAATCAAGGCATTATGGGGAGGGAGCTGGGGGAAAGCCCGCCAAGTGATAGTGCATGTGTGTCACTATCACTAGGATTTACATCATGATGTAAAACTATAATGCACCAATAAAAGTACATTAAAAAATCAGAGCATTGGCAGATCTGATGTCTTGTAAAAGCCCATTCCTTCATAGCTGGTTTTCTTTCTGCTGTACCCCGCGTGGTGGGAGGGGTAAGGCAGCACCTCTGGCCTCTTTTCTAGGGGCGCTCATCTCATTTGTGAGGTCTCTGCCTTCATGGCCTGATTGTCTCCCGAAGGCCTCACCTCCTAACACCGTGCCCAGGGTGTTGGGATTTCAATACATGGGGGGGGGGACACAAACATTCAGACACAGCATTGATCTCTAATTCATCCCATCATTTTAGATAGATGTTATTGAAGATTCAAAAGGGGCAGATAACTTGTCCAGTGCCACACAGTGGAACTCAGGGCTTCCGGATCTCAGAGACCCACAACATCATGCTGCAAATATGAAGAGCAGATTCTGCCGAACTCAGCTTATCATACTTAGACAACACACATATCCTTGCTTTGTATGCAAAAGCGCTTTCTTGGATTTATGCAAAGAATAGTTAAATGGGGCCTGCATTCGCCATCTTGTCTTGCAATTAGTTAACTCTATTTTGTTAATAATCACTCAACTAGATGAAATGAAGCATACAAATAGACCCGCATATAAAACAGAATGTAAATAAGGACAAGTATGAGAGGGCAAGAGACAGGGGAACCCAAATTATTTCAAGGAGGAGGGCAAGAACGGACATCAATGAAAAGAAGAATAGCAAATAATTTAAAAGCTGAATTGCACGTTATCTGTGGAAACTGGACATGTCCAAGAATACTTCTACCATTCAGCCTACTAGTAACAATATTGGGCCTTAGTTCATATGGGACTTGTGACCCTGATCCTAAGACAATATTGCAATTTCATTTCTGCACATTTCCCTTACTTAAAAAGAGTCATATGGGAAATGTGCAATAACGTACACCCATATATTCATAAGCCTGTGTGTGTGTGTGTGTGTGTGTGTGTGTGTGTGTGTGTTACTGGAGATTGAATGCAAGGGCGTTTTACCTTCGAGCTACACCCCCATCTCTTTTTATTTTTTGTTTTGAAACAGGTTCTCGCTAGGTTGCTGAGAGTCTCGCTACATTGCTGAGGATGCGCTTGAACCTGCAATCCTCCTGTCTCAGCCTTCCTAAGAACTGGGATTACAGGCATGCACCACCACACCCAGCAATAAGCGGGCATTTTGCTTGGCTCAGACATCTTGGGTAAACTGAGAAAGTTATTGGACTTGTCTGCATGTCACTAAACAATTGACTATGAGGCAGCAAGTGTGAGTTTCCGAGGTACATCCTTTCTGAGATCAGCGGCAGATTGGAGATATTAGTTCTAATTAGTTCTGATTTTTGCCAAACCAAAACTCGTCGTAGGAAATAATAAGTATAAATATTTCTTCTAAAAAGAATTTTAAGCTCTACTCCTTAAACTAAATTACTTATTTACGGCAGACCAAACATGACTGAGTCGAGCGATGGGAACATCTTGAACTCCCCAGGAGAGACGGTAAATGTGGGAAGCGCTCACAACGCTTCCGTGCGTGGGCTGTGGAGCCACACAGCCAGGCTGGGCTCTGGGCGCCACCACTCTCCAGCTCCGTGGTGTCTGATGAATCCCTGGATCTCTCTGGACCCCAGTTTCCCATCTGTAAAATGGGATTAATAGTAACCACCTCAAGGGGTATAGTGAAAAGTGATTGAATGACTACTCAGGAACACTCAGAAACGTGCTGCAGCCAATGGTTTATTAACCTAACAATAATGATGCTATTATTTTACATTTGTTGAGCGTGTCTGATGGGCCAGCTTTGCTCTGTTTTTTAACGTATAATTTTATCCCTTTTTATTACAGATGAGAAAACTGAAACTCAGAGAAGGTGAGTACTTCACTCAAAGTCCCACAGCGAGCCAGGAGACAACCAGACTTTGGATCCAGGTCTAGTGGAGATAGATCAGACCTCAAAGTTTCGATCACTACTTATACATCCTCCCAAGTCAACAGTTCAGAAGTAGCAGCATAGACCTATTCCTTTGTCCATCCGTTCACTCATCCCCTCACTGAGAGCTTGCCATGTACCCGTAGGAGGGAGCTTCGGTGGAGCTTGAGTGCTAGTGAGGGAGAGAGAGAAGCCAGCAAAAAAGAAACCCATCGTGTGACGTCAGGCGGGGTGAGTGCTATGCAGAAAGGAGGAAGAGTCAGACACTAGCGTTTCGGGACCGGAGGTATCTCAGGTAGAGGAGTCGGGGAATCCTTCTCTAAGAAGGTGAGCTGCACCTAGTGGGGGGGTGTCCATGGCATGAGTGGGGAAAGTGTTCCAGGCAGAGTGACTGTGAGCACACATGTCTAGAGGCAGGAGCAAGCCCAGCCTTGGAAGAATATGACCAGAGCTACTAGAAGGAGTTGGTTTGGAGGGAGAAGATGTAAAATAGCTTCGCAAAGAACAGGAAAAGCCAGGCAGGCGTGGTGGCACACGTTTGTAATCCCAGTACTTGGGAGGCTGAGACAGGAGGATCTCAGGTTCAAAGCCAGCCTCAGCAACTCAATGAGGCTCTCAGCAACTTAGCAAGACCCTGTTTCCAAATAAAAAATAAAATGTGTCTGGGGGTGTGGTCCAGAGGTAGAAGGCCCCTGGGTTCCATCCCCAGTACCAAAAAAAAAAAAAGAAGAAGAAGAAGAAGAGGAAAAAGGATTAACTGGGGAAATAAGGTAGCGTTGAGAATCCACTCAAGCTCTATAGTCATAAGCTGGGTGTCTCATGCAGGTACATTCTGAGAGCTGGTGCTTGGGTGCAGACTGGAACAGGTGAGCAGAGATTCATCAGGTCCAGGGGTTACTTTGCCAGGTGAAGGCATCAGAGGGAGAGTCAGAGGCAAGCTGCTGAGCCTGCACCCTGGCCTCAGGTTGGGAAGGGTGGACGGTAAGGCCCGAAGGTCCTGATGGACGGTGACAAGGTGCAGGAATGATGGACTGGTGCACCTGGTGAGGCTGAAGACTGGTTGGAGTTGGGGTTCTAGAGGGAGTGAGCTGGGAGTGGGGAGGTGGGGATCAGAGGATCCATAAATCAACATTTCTAAGATGGGCAAGAACTAGTCCAACTGTGACTGCAAGTGGACTGCCAGGGTGGGAGAGAGGGTTGTTGGAACTGAGGGGGTTAAGAATGGGAGAGGCTAAAGTACTACTTGTATCGCCTACGCCAGTGGTTCCCAAACTTGGTCACATACTAGAATGATCTGGGAGCTCTTTAAAAAAAAAATGCATGCCTCTGGCTCCCCTTTGGGCTCCACTGATTGGAAACAGGGCGGGGGGGGGGGGAGGAAAGAAGAATAGTCCCAGATCATTTTAAAGTCCAGCCAGGATTGGCAAGAATGATCAAAGTGGACAACACAACCACCAAGAGAGGCTGGGGTGGTGGTGAAGAGGGCAAGAGTCAGCCAGCAGGCTCTGGGCTCCACAGAAGGAAGGGAGGACCCACAGACAGGGGGACAATACGGTACGGCAGCTTTGTGGGCCTGGTGGTCTGTACTGCAAAACTGGAGGTAGGGGTAGAGTTAAGAAGGAATAATACTCTGGGAGTGACCATGAGGAGCCAAGAGGATGCCTACCCCATCATCAGGCCCGGGCTCACTTAAATAAGTATTCAAATCTCTTACTCCTTATAAGAATACCAGGCATTGGATTTAGGGCCCACCCCAAGTCAATATGAACTAATCGTAACTCGATTATATTTGTAAATACCTTATGTCCAAATAAGGCCATATTCACAGGCACTACGGGCTAGGAGTGCAACGTGTACTTTAGGGGTCATGATTCAACCCATGACAGGCAGTTTATGGAGACTATGTGAAGTCGCTGTCAGTCTCTTAAAGGTGGGCATGATATTCTTACACAAAGAACACAGGCTCTTTGGGCCACTATTAAATCCACCAAAGCCAGGCATGGTGGTGCATGCCTGTAATCCCAGTACTTGGGAGGCTGAGAGAGGAGGATTGCAGGTTTTAGGACAGCTTCAGCAATTTAATGAGACTCTCAGCAACCTAGTGAGACCCTGTTTCAAAATAAAAAATAAAAAGGACTGGGGTTATAGCTCGGAGGTAGAACACCCTGAGTTCAATCCCTAGTACCAAAAAAGAAAAAAATGACACCCATTGAGAACCTGTCACCACAGTCAAAAGAGGAGAGCAAAGGGCTTTCTTTGTAGACCTCGGTGTCCCAGCAGAGGAGAGGGTGGCCTGAATGGGCACACACAGGGCTCAGTGGCCTTCCTCAAGCCTGCCTGTGGGAAAGAACAAAGCTGATTCAGGAAAAACCCGCCCTCAGTGTGAGTGAAGAATTCAAACAAACTTTCTTTTTTCAGGGAGGGTCTGGCGGTATCATCACATACACATCAAGCACAGAGTTGATGAGAAGCCACAGATTGACAAGATAACGAACGTCTAAAAGATTTCCCGCTATCTCCCCATTAGCAGAGAGCAGGGAATCTGGGTAGATAAAGGCAGAGAAAATGACCTGTGTTGTGCTAAAACCCCCAATTCAGTTAAATGGGTAAGGTACTCCACCAATCAATTATCAAGGATTAAGTGCCTATTATTGCAATGTCGACACAAGAAAAATAAAATGCACAGTACCATTCTGCAAGGAATTTATCCACCAGAGGGGGGTGTGGAAAAATTAGAGACACACATTAAAGACTAAGTGCAGAGACTACTACAGTCATTAAACTGCATGATGTGGATAGACTCGCTAACACCAAAATTCAAAGTTAAGGAGAGAATAATTATCCCAAGACTACACAAATTGGACTTTCTAGCGTTTGATAAGTACATCTCTGGGGCCTAATCTGTGTGTTCCAGAATTCTCTGGGTACCTATTCTGCGATTCCATGAGATTCCCAGCATCCCTGTTTCACAGATGAAGAAACCGAGGTTCAAGGACACAAAGTGATTCGCCTAAGGTCAGAGAGCTTGTCAGACAGAGCTGAACCCAGGTCTTTTATCCCCAAGGCTGAGTCTTTTTCTACAGCACAGCCAAGAATGAGTAAGATTTGCAAAGGTAAGGAAAAAAGAAGAGGGTTTCGTGTGCGGGAAATAGGATTAATATTTTATTATTACATTTAGCTGCTCGGCTCCTGAGAGGCAGCCTATGTCCCCGGATGAGAAGTCGCTGTCAGTCTCTTAAAATATCTGCTCTGAAACTATCTGGGTCAGTGAGAAGAGGATCACAAGGTCTCCTCGTGGTTATTTTAAACTTAAAAAAATATATAATAACCTTTAAAGGAGAGGACAGAAATTAAATAAATAAATCAGAAATTTTATAAGCTGAAAAGGGAGTCGTTCATTAGGAAGCACCAAGCTATTGACTCTGATGTGGGAGCCCCAGGGAGGGCTCCTGGGGGGTCACAGGGGTTCCCGGCTCCATCAGAACTGAGAAGGTGGGCCGGGCGTGGTGGTGCACGCTTGTAATCCCAGTACTTTGGGAGGCGGAGACCCGAGGATCCAGGTTCACGGCCAGCCTCAGCTCTCTCTCTCTACCTAGCGAGGCCCTCCGCAACCTCGTGAGACCTGGTTTCAAAATAAAAGTATAAAAAAAAGGGCCGGGGGTGTAGCGCAGAGGTAGAACACCCCTGGGTTCAATCCCCGGTACTGCAAAAAAAAAAAAAAAAAGAACTGAGAAGGTGGCCTGGAGTGTACACCAGGAAGCACACCTGAGACGGAAGCAGGAACCAACGACAGGAGACAGGCAGGGCTGCAGCCATGTCCCCACACCTGCCTTCAGAAAGGCACTGCCCGATGCCTTCTTCAGAGAAGAAAGGGGGTAGAAATGCAGCAGACCCGTCCCAGCTTCTACCACTGACTTGTGCAATCTCAGAACAAAAGGAAAGGAAGAAAAATCTTTCCAGCAATCGCCTTGTTACATAAAAGTGGCACCAATTGACACGTGAGTGCTGCTTTTCTTGGAAAGGAAATATATTCTGAGCACTGCTTTATGGTTTTTTTTTTCCCCCTGAAACCAATCAGCAATAATACAGACCTCCTGCACAGCTTTCAAAATCAACACAAAGCTACCAGGAATAGGAAGGAATTCTGGCACTTAACAAATAGGCCTCCCAGGACCTAAAGTGAGGGGTGCCTGCAAAGCACCCCACTGTGTCGTGTGTCAAAAGCAGCACAGGACAGGAGGAGTCCTCAGGTCTGAGGCTGGACAGGTACTTTTCTGCGCTGGACCCCAGCAGGGGAAACAGTTAAAGGCCCTGAGTCTACGGAATTGGCTGCCTGGTTGTCTCTCCAACCGGGGCCTGGGTTAGTGTTCACTGTTTGTTGAACATCACGGAAGGATAAGACTAACACATACAATGAAACAAGACAGCTGTGCAAATCGAAGACTGTCTGAGGGCTGAACTGTGCGCCATGAGAGTTCTGAGAAGAGTGAGATCGATGTGAGCTACTTTCACCGAGGAAATGAGCCTTCAATGGGCCCTGAACAGATATAACTGGCACAGAAAAGGAATGACCTGGTACAGAGAAATACAGAGAGATCTGTTCCCCAGAACTGCAGGGACAGCGGACACAGTGGTGAACCCAGCACGTCCCAGTCCCTGATGTCCCAGGGCAGCCTGCCAGCCTCCTCAGAGTAGAGGGTACTAGCAGGTCATGAAAACACTGGTATTTATTAGGGTCTACAGTGTGCCAGGCACTATGCTAAGTGCCTCACAAATATTTCATATGATCCTCATTGCATCTCAATTATGATGGTGTTAGCCAGGCGTGGTGGCACACGCTTGTAATCACAGTACTTGGGAGGCTGAGACAGGAGGATCGCAGGTTCATAGCCAGCCTCAGCTACTTAGTGAGACCCCCCACAACTTAGTGAGACCCTGTTTCAAAATAAAGAATAAGATAGGGCTAGGGGTGTAGCTCGGAGGTAGAATGCCCCTGGGTTCAATCCCCAGTACCGCAAAAAAAAAAAAAATGATGATGATGATGATGATGATGATGATGATGATGGTGGTGGTGTTAAGATTATCACCGTTTTATGGACTAGAAATAGGTCACATGGGTAATTAGTGGCGGCCAAAATTCAAATCCAGGGCTGCCTGGCTCACAGGCCACTCTCTTTCCACGAGAGCACATGGAAAATAGGGTCGGGCAAGGTTGCATGATGAAATGGTTCATCCATGGTATGGAGGAATCGGAGAGTACTGTTATCAGTTCCCTCTTCCTGCTGTTGTGGTACCCCGCTACTGGAGTCAGATTCCCAAGATACATGGAACTCAGAGCCCTCCAGCGAGAGAGCCCTCTCTCCTCTGATCTGTGTCTGCTCTCTGGCCATCGTGAACTGCAAAGACCATCCTGAAAGGAAATCTCAGGGCCATAACTTTCTCTTTCTCTTAAATCCTAAACCTATGAGGAGCTATAAGAAATCAGTCCCCATGGCTTTTCTCATCTGGCCTCAGGACTGACCTTTTGAAGGGTTTCTTCAAAGTCACCCAGAGAGAAAAACAACCTCATCTTTTAGGTGGCATCTTGCCACTCAAACTCCCAAGGGAGGAGAGATGCTCACAAAGGTCTCCCTGCCTGTAGTCCTCCCACCAGATCTGCCCAGAAAGGGAGGGTGCTGACAGAAGGGATGCCTGTATCTCTCCCCGTCCCTAGAGGACCAGGGATGGTTCCCTGCCCTCTGCCCCCGTTTCGTTTCTGAGATGGCAAATAAAGAGGCCAGGGTCAGGAAGGGCACGGGGAAGATCCACCCACCTGGAGAACATAGAACTGGAAATGTGATAAGCAAAGAGGAAATCCTTGTGTTCATAAGGATGCCATCTGTGTATCCACGGCAAAGCGCTTCCCGAAACACCACTTCATTTCAATCCCTCACGATGCTTAGGCAGATATTCATGGTGTTGCCTCTCCCCCTTTTTTAACAGATGAACAAACTGAGGTACATAGAAGTGGCTCCCTAATGTCACAGAGGTAACACCTGCAGGCAGGCCCTCTGAGCCCCAAGTCTGTGCTCCCCAACACGTCCACTCAGGAATCCTGATTTGGACGAGGATGCCACACAGAGCCAGGAAGCTTCATGGCTCCTCCCTAGGATGGGATCCCCAGGTCTAGGGGGCTTAACCAGACAGTTTCATTTCATTTTATAATCTGCTATGCATTTAGCCTCTAACAATATAAGCCTTTCTCTTAGGCTACTTGATTTTAGTCCCAGCTAACTTTGGGAGTAGTAAATTTACTATTCCTGCATAAAAATGCTATTTTTATTTTGCCCTAACACTATCTCTTTTTGCGTTTTTATTAGTGTATAATAATTATACATAATAGTGGGATTCATTGTGACATCTTCATAGATGCACATAATATAATTTGATCAATTTCAACCTCTCCTTGCCCTCCCCTCTTCTCTCCCCCGATCTCCTTCCTCTGCCTTACTGTCCTTCCTTCATTTTCTTTTTTTTTTTTTTGAGGATAGCCTCCTTCCTTCATTTTCATGAAATCCCTTTTTTCTCTCTAGCTTCCACATAAGAGAGAAAATATATCACCCTTGACTTTCTAAGTCTGGCTTACTTCATTTAACATGATGCTGTCCAATTCCATCCATTTTCCTGTAAATGACATAATTCTGTTCTTCTTTATGAGTGAATAAAACTCTATTGTGTACGAATATGCCCCGTTATCATCTGTTGACGGACACCTAGGATGGTTCTATAACTTGGCTACTGTGAATTGCACTGCTACAAACATGGGTATCATGTATCACTGCGGTATGTTGACTTTAATTCTTTTGGAAAAATACCAAGGAGTGGTATAGCTGGGTCATGTGGTGGCTCCATTCCTAGTCTTTTGAAAAACCTCCATGCTGATTTCCATAGAAGTTGTACTAATTTACAATCCCACCAACAGTACCCAAGTGTGCCTTTTTCCCCATATCCTCACCTGTGTTTATTATTTGTATTCTTGATAATGGGCATTCTAATTGAAAATAGTATAGTTTTTATTCTATTTCCCTAATTGCTAAAGACATTGAACACTTTTTCGTGTACTTGTCATTTGTATTTCTTCTTTTGAAAATGTCTGTTTAGTACATTTGCCTATTTGTTGATTGGGATATTTGTTTTTTGTCATAATTTGAGTTCTTTATATATTCTAGATACTAATCTTCCATCAGAAGAGTAACTGGCAAAGATTTCTCCCCATTATGTAGGAGAGAAATCTCTCTTCATGCTCTTAATTATTTTCTTAGCTGGGCAGAAACTTTTTAATGTCATCCCAACTTTTTATGCCATCCCACTTATTAATTCTTGGTTTTATTCCCTGAGCTTTAGAAGTCTCATTAAGGAAGTCATTTCCTAAACCTATATGTTAGAGCGTGGGCCCTGTGTTTTTCTCTAGCTGTTGCAGAGTTTCTGATCTAATTCCCAGGTCTTTGATCCACTTTGAGTTGACTTTTGTGCAGGGCAGGAGATAGGTGTCAAGTTTCATTCTTCTACATATGGATATACAGTTTTCCTAACACCATTTGTTAAAAAGGCTGTCTTTTCTCCAACGTATGTTTTTGACCCCTTTGTCCATGATCACATGACTGTCTCTGTGTGGATTCATCACTGTGTCTTCTATTTCTTTGATCTGCAGGTCTGTTTTTATGCCAGTGCCACACAGTTTTTGTTGCTACAACTCTGTAGTATAATTTGAAATTGGGTATTGTGATGCCTCCAGTATTGCTCTTATTGCTTGTTTTGGCTATTCTGGGTCTTTTATTCTTCCATATCAATTTTTTTCCTCCAAACAGATTTATTGAACATAATAAAATTCTATATACAAAGTGATCTGGACCTGATGCTTCAAAACATGATCCTTTCTTATTAATATCCTGATAGACTAGTTAAAAAGCAACTTACTCTAAAATAAATAAAAAGTGCCCAGTATACATTTAAATGAATGGCCTAACCACTGGGACTTTGTTATACAAGATAATTAACATAGGTAGGATTGAGTCCCTATGACGGGCTACTGGAGAACTCATACAAGACATAAAGAAGCCGTTTTGTGTACTGCTACTGTGAGGCCATCATGTCTCTGGACTATAACATTCCCATCATCAGACTCTAGACATGCCATGGGAATACTGGTGGGGTCAGAGGTTAGCTTAGTTGCCTCCTAGGCTAGAACAGATATCACCCCAGCATGCTCATCTGACAGGGCTCCACGGCAGCCCAGGTTAAGGTCCTGTGAATCTGTGCCCAGGACTCCAACAATGGATGGATTCTTCATTGTGCCCTCCAGGTCTGCTCCAAGGTTGGCTGCATCTAGCCCATGGTCCATCCTGACCCAGGATCCCCACCACCACCAATATGAATTTTAAGACTGTCTTTTCTAGTTCTGTGAAGAATGTCATTAGTATTTTGATGGATATTGTATTGAATATGTAGATTGCTTTTGGTAATATGGCAATTTGAATATTAATTCTGCCTATCCAAGAACATGGGGAGGTCTTTCCATCTTCTAATGTCTTCTTCAATTTTTCTTCAGTGTTCTATAATTTCTTTTTTTTTGCGGTACCGGTTATTGAATGCAGGGGCGTTCTACCTCTGCGCTACGCCCCCGGCCCTATTTTTTATACTTTATTTTGAAACCGGCTCTCGCGAAGTTGCGGAGGGCCTCACTAAGTAGAGACAGACAGAGAGAGAGAGAGAGAGAGAGAGACAGGGAGAGAGCAAGAGAGCTGAGGCTGGCCACAAACCCGGATCCTCCGGTCTCCGCCTCCCAAAGTACTGGGATTACAAGCGTGCGCCACCACACCCGGCTTATAATTTTCATTTTAGAGGTCTTTTATCTCCTTGGTTAGACTTATTCCTAGGTATTTTTGAGGGTATAGTGAATAAAATTGTTTTAAGCAGATTCATTATTGGTGTATAAAAAAGCTATTGATTTTGTATATTGATTTTTATATCCTGCTACTTTGCTGAATTTATCAGCTCTAGAAGTCTTCTAGATCGTCTAGAGCTCTTGGATCGTCCAAGTGTAAGATCATATCATCCGTGAACACTGATAATATGATTTCTTTCCTATTTCTATCCCTTTTATTTCCTTCTCTTGCCTAATTGCTCTGGCTAAAATTTCTACTATATTGGAGTAGTGATAGTGAACATCCTTGCCCTCTTCCTGATTTTAAAGGAAATGCTTTCAGTTTTTCTCTTTTCAATATGATGTTGGCTTTGGGTTTGTCATATACAGCCTTTATGATGTTTTGAGGTAAGTTTCTTTATCCCTAATTACTTCAGTACTAAAACTATTTCTTTAGGATGATAAAGCTGTTCCTAGTTCTTATGCTCTGGGATTTAATATGTTCACATTTTAATCATATGATTTCATTATTTTGCAAATTTCAATCAGAGTCCTCTCTCAGCCTGTGCCTTTCAAGAATGAAGAGCCCTCATTCTTTTATCATCCCTCAAAAAGAATTGCTCTCTATCCTCTTGATCAAATGAGGTGTCCTTCTCTAGACCTTGCCTGGCTCTGCATGTCTCTGAAGCACATCAGATCATCAGGCCCCCATCACTTTGTCTATGACTCTCTATAAAAGAGCACAATGGCTTCAACTAAATGGTAAAAATATTTGAGAGACATTTTTTAAAAAATCAAACAATTCTTTTGCTATGTGTCAGTGCAGCATATGCTAAAAAAATATACATTTCTGCTTCAACTCTGAAATAAATTTAAACACACTGGTACAAGGCAACCTTGATATTATGGTTTGGATCAGAATGTTCCCCAAAAGTTCACATGTTGAAAGTGTGGATTCAGAGGTAGGGGTCTTTGGAAGGTGACCGGATCATGAGGGCTTGGACCTCATCCATGGATTAGTCCCCTGATGGATTCCCAATTTAGGAGGTGGGGCCTAGTTGGAGGAAGTAGGTCCTTGGGAGCGTACCTCTGAAGGATATTTCTTATCCTCAATATCTACCTATCTCTCCTTGCTCTACCATCTGCTTCCCACCATGACAGACTGCTTGAAGACAGGCCCAGAAACAATGGCGCCAAGTGATCCTGGGTTGACACCTCTGAAACTGTAGGCAAAAATAAAATATTTCCTCCTTTTAAGCTGGTTTCTCTCAGGTATTTTATCACAGCAACAGAAAACTAACACATTTGTAATCCCCTATGAAAAGGACACTTTACAAAGCACATTCATGTATATCATTTCCTTTGCCCCTCATGGGCCAAGCAAGGTAGAAAAAAAAAAAAAACATACTATTATCCTTAGGTTTCACATGAAAAAAAGTAAAAAGATGAATTCAGCCCAAGATCAAGGGCTGGAATTAGACCTCCAGTTCCTGGCCTTCTAATGAGAGGATGCTGCCTTAGACACTGTACATTTCCTTATAACCTATCACTTACATTAAGTTCCAAACTACTCCCTCTCAGTCTGTTTCTGAGGTCCACAACACAGCCATGAAATAGTCTATAGTTCTATTCAAAGAGGCTCACGGCTGGTCTACACTCTCTTCCTTTCTCACGCTACACACTCTCCATGGGTGTAATCACAGCCGCACCACAGGCAAATGACACCTCCATGCAAATGACACCAAATTTGTATCTCTAGGCCACACACCTCTCCCCCGAGCACCAAAGAGACACTCAACACCTCGAATATCTCAATATGTACAAAACTTAATCTGCCCTATCATATCCCTTCCCGCTTTTCCAAAACCCAATTCTCTCTTTTTTTTTTTTTTTTTTTTTTTTTTT
>PVJS01007760.1:0-55065 GCA_004027185.1 Glis glis | reverse complement strand
CGGTACTGGGGATTGAACCCAGGGGCATTCTACCTCTGAGCTACACCCCCAGCCCTATTTTTTATCCTTTATTTTGAAACAGGGTCTCACGAAGTTGCGGAGGGCCTCACTAAGTAGCTGAGGCTGGCCGCGAACCCAGATCCTCCGGTCTCAGCCTCCCAAGTACTGGAATTACAAGCGTGCGCCACCACGCCCGGCTAAAAATTTTGAAACAGTGTCTTGCTAGGTTATGCATGCTGGCTTCAAACCTTGCGATCCTCCTGTCTCAGCCTCCCAAGTACTGGGATAACAGGAGTGCACCACTGTGCCTGACTCAAACATTTTAAATTTTAAATTAATTTTTTTTGGTCACTTGTGTTTTTGATATATCAAAAGAAACCTTTGCCAGAGGTAGGCCTGGTGGAGCATGCCTGTAATCCCAGCACTTGGGAGGCTGAGACAGGAGGATCGCAGGTTCAAGACCAGTTTCAGCAATTTAGTGAGGCTCTCAGTGACCTAGCAAAACCCTGTTTCAAACACACACACACACACACACACACACGCACGCACACGCACGCGCACACGGGTTGAGGGTGTAACTCAAGGGTAGAATGCCTCTGGATTCAATCCTCAGTACCACAAAAAAACAAAACCATACAAACAAAAAGAAACCCTTGTCAAACCCAAGGTGACAAAGATTTGCCCTTATGTTTTCTTAGGTCTCTGATCTGATCCATTTTTTTTTTTTTTTTTTTTTTGCGGTACCGGGGATTGAACGCAGGGGCGTTCTACCTCCGCGCTACGCCCCCGGCCCTATTTTTTATACTTTATTTTGAAACCAGGTCTCAGGAAGTTGCAGAGGGCCTCGCTAAGGAGAGAGAGAGAGAGAGAATTGAGAGAGAGAGAGAGAGAGAGAGAGCTGAGGCTGGCCGCGAACCCGGATCCTCGGGTCTCCGCCTCCCAAAGTACTGGGATTACAAGCGTGCGCCACCACGCCCGGCTCTCTGATCCATTTTGAATTAATTTTGGTAGATGGTATGAGGAAGGGGTCTGATTTCATTCTTTTGCTTGTGGATATCCAATTGTCCTAGCGCCATTTGTCAAAGAGACTATTCTTTTTGCCTTGAAATGTATTGGCAACTTATAAAATCAGTGGACTCTTGCTACTTCCTGGGTTTCCTGTCCTTGGAAACTGCTGCCAGGTTTCCCACGAGGTTTGGAATGTAACAATAATGTCTTCCTTTTATTGAGCACATACTATTCACATGCTTGGCACATTGTACATGTTAACAACAGTTTTGCAAGGTGGGAATTATTGTCCCCATGTCAGAAATAAGCAAACTGAAACAGAATTTAAGCCATTGGCTGAGAGTTACTCAATAAAGGGCAGAGCTGGGCCTTCAATGTAGGTCAGTGTAACTCCCAGGGCTGGGCCCTCTCTCTGCTGTGATTCTCTGCTCCCAGGAGGTCCTGCCCTGCCTGATTGTCCTCCTGGGGTTCTTTGGGGTCATGACCAGCCAGATATCTCTGTGGCAGGGATTGTGGCCTAAAACTAAATGTAGACTGTAATTTCACAATGAGATTTCACAATGAGGTATGGACTAAAAAAATAAATACATAAATAAAAGGCCAGGCATAGTGGCGCACACTTGTAATCCCAGTACTTGGGAGGCTGAGACAGGAGGATTGCGGGTTCGCGGCCAGCCTCAGCTACTTAGTGAGGCCCTCCACAACTTTAGTGAGACCCCGTTTCAAAATAAAGAATAAAAACCGGGTGTGGTGGTGTACACGTGTAATCCCAGTACTTGGGAGGCTGAGACAGGAGGATCGCGGGTTCGTGGCTAGCCTTAGCTACTTAGTGAGGCCCTCCACAACTTAGACCCTGTTTCAAAATGAAGAATAAAAAATAGGGCTGGGGGGTGTAGCTTGGAGGTAGAATGCCCCTGGGTTCAATTCCCAGCATGTTGCCCCAGCTTCCTCCACAGGAGGTGGGTGCCTGGAGTGAAGAAATGCGGTCCTGCTCTGCCCGTCCCATGGGCCCTCCTGGGAGCTAGGCCACGAGGAGGAGGAGTCGTCCTTGAGTAGGGCATCAAGGTGGAGCCTACCTTCAGATGGTGGTGTGCTACCTACTTGAAGGGGCTCTGGGTATTTAGCTGGAAATGAGAAGAGAGTGGTTCTGTCAGTCAAGGGCTGTTCTGGGGAAAGGGTGAGATCTTCCTCGAGTGGAAGACAGGGGGAAACGGGTTTGGCCGGACAGGAGCAAGTTTTTACAACTCTGAGCTGGTGGAAGAAGGCAGGGGCTGCCTTGGGGACATCCAGCTTCCTGCCTCCTTGATGGGATTGCCAGAGAGCCTCTTTGGCCTTTGGTGAAGTATAGGCCTGCGGTGTTTTAGAGTTTCCTTCAGCCCCCAAAGCCCGCACGTTATGGCTTCTGATTTTATAGGGACTTCCTGTCCATGCAGCTGGGATTGCTCCCAGCCCAGATCTGTCATGTCTCACCGATCCCGAGGGCTAAATTTGGAATTTAATAACAACACTTTGGATTTATGTAGCCTGTTTCCTTGGAGGCACTTCATCTGTTATCCCATTAATTCTCATAACGTCCCTGGGCGGAAGGTGAGGGAGGGTGAGCGAGGAGAAGGAATCTCTCTGGCTTCTTCACATCCTGAAGGTGAGAGATGGTGGGAGCAGAAGCAAGCTGGGGCATCTCAGCCCCTCTGGTTGGCTCCCTCACAGACAGACTCTCCTCTGGATAAAGGGTACATTTCCTTGTGGGATGCACATGTCTTAGGCTTAGTATATTGGCAATTTGATTCCACAGAAAGTTTAAGACACACCCAAGCATGTGAATCTCCAGGTAGACTCTGCTGTGGGTGGGAGTGGGTGGGTGTGAAGATGAGCAAGATGAAGCCTGAGCCCCACGGTGCAGCTCACTGCATCTGCCCCACCAGCTGGCAGAGGGGAGGGTTTGCAGGCAGCAGGATGGCCTCCTGGGGGGAGGAAGGATTGGTACCCAGTTTGGAAAGTGTTGGCGGGAACCTTAGCCTTGTAGTCTGGCACGCAGAGGTGTAGACTGGTTTCCTATCTCGTGGTCATGTGATGTGGTGGGGTCCTTGCTGTGGCTCGTTTTGCCCAGGGGATGAATTGCCTGGGGTGCTCTCTATAGTACAGAGTGCTGGTCCGGAGGGCTGGATAGGGAATCTGAGCATGTCTAGAAGGGCAGCTGGGACTGATTGGAAAGGTTGAGCAGGGATAGAAGGGGAGGGGACCCAAGTGGAGGGCTTCAAAGACAGACTACTCCAGACCACGCTGTCAACACACCTACCACTACTCATACTCCCACACACACCTGACTTTTTTTGGGGGGTCGTTTAGGGATTGAACTCAGGGGTGCTCTACCACTGAGCTACACCCTTAGCCCTTTTTATTTTTTTATTTTATTTTATTTTATTTTTTTGCGGTACCAGGGATTGAACCCAGGGGCATTCTACCTCTGGGATACACCCCCAGCCCTATTTTTTATATTTTATTTTGAAACAGGGTCTCACTTAAGTTGCAGAGGGCCTCACTAAGTAGCTGAGGCTGGCTGCGAACCGGACTCAGCCTCCCAAGTACTGGGATTACAAGCGTGAGCCACCACGCCCGGCTTATTTTTTATTTTGAGATAGATCTTGATAAATTACTGAGGCTGGCCTTGAATTTGTGATATTGCTTCAGTCTCCTGAGTAGCTGGGATTATAGGCGTGTGCCACCATGCCCAGCTTTTTTCTTTTTTTCTCTTTTTCTTGTAGTGCTGAAGACTGAACCCAGGGCCTCACTCAAGCAAGCGCTTTACCACTGAGCTACATCCCCAGCCCCCCCTTTTTTTTTTTTGCGGTACTGGGAATTGAACCCAAGGGCATTCTACCTCTGAGCTACACCCCCAGCCCTATTTTTTGTTCTTTATTTTGAAACAGGGTCTCACTAAGTTGCGGAGGGGCTCACTAAGTAGCTGAGGCTGGCTACAAACCCAGATCCTCTGGTCTTAGCCTCCCAAGTACTGGGATTGCAAGCATGCACCACCATGCCCGGCTCCAGCCCCCCTTTTAAAAATAATTGATTAATTAATTAATTATTTTGATACTGGGGATTGGACCAAGGGTCATTCTGCCTCTGAGCTACACTTCCAGCCCTTTTTTATTTTTTATTTGTTTTGTTTTGAAACAGGGTCTCACTAGTTTGCTGAGGTTGTTCTCAAACCTGTGGTCCTCCTGTCTCACCTCCCAAGGACTGATATTACAGGCATGTACCACCACACCTGGCCCTAGCCCTTTTTTATTTTATTTTTAAAATTTTGAGACAGGCTGGGTGTGGTGGTGCATGCTTGTAATCCCAGTACTTGGGAGGCTGAGTCTGGAGGATCCGGGTTCGCGGCCAGCCTCAGCTACTTAGTGAGGCCCTCCGCAACTTAATGAGACCCTGTTTCAAAATAAAGAATAAAAAATAGGAACTGGGGGTGTAGCTCGGAGGTAGAATGCCCCTGGTATCCATTCCCAGTACCGAAAAAAAAAAAAAACTTTTTTTTGAGACAGGGTCTCACTTAGTTGCCTGGGCGGGGCTTGAACTTGTGATCTTTCTCCCTTGGCCTCCTGAGTAGCTGGGATTACAGGTGAGGTGTGAGCCAGCCCTAAACTAATTAGGGTATGGAATTGCCCCTGGTCAAAGTAACCGACTGAGGTTGGTCCAATCAGAGTTGGTGAGAAGGCTTCCATCTGAGGGTTGGCAGTGATCTCTTGCTCCGGTGTGTGACATAATGACCTGAAGCTGGGAACCACTGCAGACACTTTGCTGTCATGAGGGAAGCCCGCCTGAGGACAGAGGTGACATTCAGAGCAGGGAAGAACTACAGGAGAGCAAGGAAACAGCCAGAGCATGTGCCCAAAGGGTCCATAACACTGGGCTCTAGTTGTGGGAGCTAAGAAATGTTGCCCAAGGTAAGTAATTGCTAAATACATTGTTTAAGGTAGTTTGAGTTGCTTTATCTGTTATCTGTCATTGAAAAAAAAGATTTTTTTTTCATTTTAATGAAAATTGTGTTGTACTAAAGATTTTCTATGAGCTGGCTTTGTAACATAGTAGCGAATAAGACTCATGTTTCCTTACCCTCTGACACAGTCCAGAAGGTTTGTTTGTTTATTTGTTCGTTTATTTATTTATTTATTTATTTATTGTACTGGGGATTGAACCCAGGGGCATTCTACCTCTGAGGTACATCCCAGCCCTTATTTTTATTTTTATTTTGAAACAGGGTCTCACTAGGTTGATGAGAGTCTCACTACTTGCTGAGGCTGTCCTTGAACCTGAGATCCTCCTGTCTCAGTCTCCCAAGTACTGGGATTATAGACGTGCGCCACCACGCCCAGCTGGTTCCCAAGGTTTGCAAGGAGAAACACCGACGTCACATGTGATCATAGACAGACACACAGCCAAGATGAGTAAAAGCAAAACCAAAATAGTCTCTTGGGTGGATCATGGTCAGATAAAGATCATTTATTTGCCTGGACTCTACCCCAGTGAGCTGGTTTCATGTTGGCTTTCTCTACGCCACTACTCATGAATCCTGGGAGCTCTGGAAAATTCTTACCTTTCTGTGATCAAGAGAGGATGCAGCAGAGTCCAGGGACAGGGCCCATCTATCTGAGGGGGTATGACTAGTCACTGGGCCACTGCTGTGTAATCCTAGCATCGAGGAAGAAACCCTCACTGGTATTTGGGTGACAGGCAGTGATGGGGAGGTGGGGCGGGGCTGGCCACAGCCAGATGTAGCTTTTGCTTGGAGTGTGCTCCAAAGCCCTGCCCAAGTCCCCACTCTTGGGAGAAGCCTTCCCTCCCACCAGGCCCGGAGGGTAAATGCCAAGAAATGCTCGGAGTTGCTTCTTCCTGAGAGTGGGCTGGCCTGGGCTGCCAGCGTGGTTCCTGGCATTGCTGGGACCATGGCGAGAAATCTGTCTCCTGCAGTCATGGTGATCACCGTCATCAGAGCCTGCCTGAGGACACCTGAGGACAAAGTTGGCGTTGAGAACAGGGAAGAGCGGATTTTTTTGTCTCTCTTTTCCTTCCTCCTGTGGGCATAGGCTCTCTTGGGAGGTTCTCACTCAGAGAGGATGGTACCTGCCATCCTTCTGGCAGAGGTCTCTGCGCACATCCACACGAACACTTGTTGGAGCCACGGCGGCTTCCTGCAACCCCATGCATGGGGTCTCTGCCCCTTGGTGAGTGGTGACCAATGGGTTCCTTCCTAGAATATTTATCAGTGTATAAAAACCATGAACTGTGGGGCATGGTGGCAAACGTCTGTAATCCCAACACTTGGGAAGCTGAGCCAGGGGGATCACAGGTTTGGGGCCAGCCTCAGCAACTTAAAAAAAAAGGGCTAGGGGTGTAGCTCAGAGGTAGAATGCCCCTGGGTTCAATCCCTAGTACCAAAACCAAACCAAACCAAAACAAAACCATGAATTTATAAAGAAAACCAAATCTGCTAAAGTACATGTAGCAAAATATTAAAACATTTGTGATGAAATAACATGATTGCTTCTTTATTAATGGAATAATGGCAATAGTTTGTGGCAAGTATGATCACTACTAGAATTCAAAGTAGTGAGGGAGGGGAGCGTGTAGCAACATTTTGAGACATCTATAGCAGCATTGATGCATGAAAATACCTGCAGTTGCTATAGGCCAGAGTCACTGGAACTGCTTCAACTGTGGGATTTGTTGTCTACATTTACAACAGAAAAATATTAGATGGTGGTGAAAATAATTATGTAATTAAGCCGGGTGAGGTGGCACATGCTTGTAATCCTAGTACTTGAGAGGCTGAGACAGGAAGATCGCAGGTTCGCAGCCAGCCTCAGCTACTGAGTGAGGCCCTTTGCAACTTAGTGAGACCCTGTTTCAAAATAAAGAATAAAAAATAGGGCTGGGGGTGGAGCTCGGAGGTAGAATGCCCCTGGGTTCAATCCCCAGTACCAAAAAAAATGTAATTGTTTTCCATTCATGTTCCTGGGCCCTTGTATTCTCTGTCTGAATGCCATCGGGGTGTCTATGGGTCCCAAGGTAAGAACCCCTGAGTGACAGGTAGTTATAATAAGTGTCCGCAGCTGGGCGTGGTGGTGCACGCTTGTAATCCCAGTACTTAGGAGGCTGAGACAGGAGGATTGCAGGTTCGAAGTCAGCCTCAGCAACTTAGTGAGGCTCTCAGCAACTTAGTGAGACCCTGTTTCAAAATAAAAAATATAATAGGTCTGGGAGTATAGCTTGGAGGCAGAATGCCCCTGGGTTCAATCCCCAGTACCACACACACACACACACACACACACACACACACACAGAGCTTCCACATAAGTATACATATGGAATGATGTAGACATACCCACCTTCAAATCTACATATGAAGATCTACCCACACACAGATGCAGAGGACACCTCTCACCTCCCAGGTGGACCCGCTGTGCTTGCGCACGCACACAACCATGGGTACGTCCAGAGACACATCGCATGTGTGCACATGTGCACTCCCATATCCCGCATACACGTGTACACAGAAGTACACACAGAAGTGTATAGACAACCGCTATCTATGTCTGCCCGTGGAGGTGTGGACACACACACACACACACACACACACACACACACACACAGCTCTGTACCCAGAACTTCCTGTACACATGCACACACTATCCCAGGTCACAGGCAGGGTGGACAGACCCCTGGGCTCTGGGTGGCTGCTGTGTTGCAGCTCCCATGGACAGAGGAGGCCAGATTAACACCATCTGGACACTGACCCCAGGCACCAAGGAGGCTCAGACCAGGAGGACACGAATACTGTCCAATCCACTCTCCTGAGGTGGCACAAACCAAGGAGCCAGAGAAGTCCTGATCCGCCTCCTGATGGGCAACAGGGATTTGGCTAGCACCATTGTGTCATCGCGAGTGGGCTACCAGGGAGCCCTCTGATTGGGCTCGTCTGACCCCGTGGGGACAGCGGGCCTGTGGGCGGAGTGCAGTGCTAGGGTGTCCTCGGAGGAAAGCATTCTTCATTGGTAATGAACATTATGTCTGCAGAAACTAATGGCCCAACCTCCTATTCAGTTTATGTAAAATAAAACAGGCCATATGCTGCTGCTTTCAGAGTTTGGGTGTTTAAATTAAATGTTGTTTAATGAATATTCAAACCCATTTGCTCCAAAGTTGTGCTCAATGTGGCGATGGCTTTCATCCCCCCCTTCCTCAAAGCCCCCTCCCCGCTCCAGTACCCAGGGTATTAAGCCATTAGAACGGGGTGTGAACATCCAGGCATCTGTCTTCCAAAGGAAAGTTGGATATTAAAATGCCGGAGCAGATGACAGTATAAATAAAGACATACAGTGAGAGGCTTGTCTGGTTATTTTTTTGTTTGGTAATTAAGACTGAGGAGGTTTGGACTTAAGTTCTCTCTTATTGAGAAACAGAGATGGGGAGTGGAGACCCGTCTGCCTCTTCCCTCTTTGCCCCTCAGCCCAGAGGCGGGCTTCCACACCAGCTTCCTTGTAGCTGGTTAACTGCCCAGTGTCAGCTTGGTGGTGTAGAGATGTGAAATGATTTCATTTTTCTCCAGCCTCTTCTTTCTGCTGAACTCAGTCAAATTACCCTTAACACCAGCTGGACTGGGGTCCGTAGCTTTATGGCCATTTAAAGGCCGGTGTGGCTCAAAACTACAGGCTCATTTCAGATTGAAATTCTCCTCTTCCCCATTGGAGGCCAGACTTGGACTCGAGGATGGAAGTAGGGAGGGAGCAGTGTGTGTTCTGTCACACCTCCAGGACCTTGGGTCCCCTCTGGGGTGGAGGCAGGGCTTCCTGGGGGTGGAGGGAGAAGAGGGTCCTGCAGAGGGTCAAAGGTTCCTCTGCTCTGGTTGTGTCTGCATAGATGCTGGGACTGGGGTCCTTGGGGCAGAGTCCAGCTCATTCCAGCAGCCTCTGTCTCTTGAGAGAGGAACAGGGGGTCTCCTTTCAGTTCCATGAATGGTGCACACCTGTCTCCTTCTGGGTATGGCATCGTTTCTTCTCCGTTGTCCTGGGTTTCTGACCCATCATCTAATCTCTCCTGTCTCAGCCTCCCAAGTACTGGGATTACAGGTATGTGCCACCACGCCCAACTGGGGCTGCAGATTGTGCAGCTCAGCAAGCACCCAGCTGGGAAGGGCAGTGCCAGCCTCCCGTGTATTGGGCACTCCCATTTCAATGAGAAATTCTCTTAGAGACCCTCTCATCAAAACAGTGTGTTCTAGAACTAGTCTTCTAGAGACACAAGACTAATCCTGACCCTTTCCTTTGCTGTTCCTTTCCAGTCTTTTAATAAGTGTGTGTGTGTGTGTGTGTGTGTGTGTGTGTGATGGTCTGGATTGGGGTTGGTATTAGATGGGATGGTTTAGGTTTTTTTTTTGTGGTACTGGGGATTGAATCCAGGGGTGTTTTACCTCAGAGCTATACCCTCAGCCCTTTTTATTTTATTTTTAAAAGTTTGAAACTGGGCCTTCCTGGGTTGCTGAAAGTCTTGCTAAGTTGCTGAGGCTGGTCTTGAACCTATGATCCTCCTATCTTAACCTCCCAAGCATGGGGATTACAGGTATGTGCCACCATGCCCGGCTCTGGTTTAGCTCCTTGATGAAATGCTTGGGGAGATGTTTGTCGCTGGTGGCTCTCTTTCATTTGTGACAGTGAGCACCTCTCTGTCCTTACCTTGTGGCCCAGCATCTAATCCTGGGGCAACAGTAAAGATGCCAACTGGCATCCTGTTTCACAGTTAGAGGGAGGGTGTGTCTATGCCTGGAACAATTTCAGATTGTCACATGGGGACCCATTCTCTTCCCTTCTCTCCTGTCCTCAAGTCACCTTTCCTAACTTAAAGAGCTCAAGTGGCTCCCACACCTCTGTTTATCAGCTCAATGTGGGAGAGCCCCAGGCTTCCTTCACACCCTGAACTCACTGTGGCTCTGTCTCCACTTGGGATACACCATCAAATTTCAAATTTGAATCTGCTCATATCCAACTTAATCATTTCTCCCTCGCTTTCCTCTCCTACAATCCAAGCCAGTGTTTTCTCTACAGTAAAAACTCACCTCACTAATGCTACT
Source organism: Glis glis (assembly GCA_004027185.1). NCBI lineage: Eukaryota > Metazoa > Chordata > Mammalia > Rodentia > Gliridae > Glis > Glis glis. The sequence goes on along the minus strand of PVJS01007760.1, from coordinate 44,933 downwards.
TGAGCCACTGCTATACACCAAGCCCTGTGATAGGTGCCGGGAATCCAAGGACAACCAAGAATGGTTGCTCCCCTCAATGAGCTCTTGGCCCAGTGGGAGCCAAGGACCCAAGGAAAGACTCTCAGTGTGAAGTGGTAAAAATTGGGCCAAGCACAGGGGCCAGACGTTCAGCTTTTCCTGGAGGCCTGAGCTCAGTCTTGAGTCATAATAGTTAGCAAGGAAAGAAATGTAGGAAGGAGCCAGGTGTGGTGGTGCACGCCTGTAATCCCAGTACTTGGGAGGCTGAGACAGGAGGATCACAAGTTCGAGGACAGTCTCAGCAAATTAGCAAGATTCTCAGCAAATTAATGAGATCCTGTTTCAAAATAAAAAATAAAATAGAGCTGGGGATGTAGCTTGGAGGTAGAATGCCCCGAGGTTCAATCCCCAGTACCAGAAAAAAAAAAAAAAAGATATGTAGGAAGGGCATCTGGGGAAAGGGAAGGACTAAGAACAAAGGCGTGGAGACGTGGATAGCATGGGATGTGCTGAGGACCCGGCAGTGCCGTGTTCCTGGGGTCTAACATGCAGGGTAGGGAGTGGTAAGTGGCTGGCTGCTTTCCTGTCCCTGTCCCTGCACTGCCCTCCTCCTGGTCCTTCATGTGCACACTGTGGCTGACTCCTCTTCAGCAAATCTTCATTGCTGCCACCATCCTGCCTCAGGGTGGATATCTTACACCTTTACGTGGTGTCACTAGTGGGTGAGTACGGACCTGGCTCTCCCAGGGGATGTGGCTTGGAGGAAACCTTCGAGGATGGGAAGCTAGCTGGGGCAGGCTGCTACCCCAAGGCCAGCTCCCGTGCCCTGAACCTGATCCTTCTTCTAAGTTCAGTTCTTGGTTTGAATTCTTTTTTTGTGTGTGTGCGTGGTACTGGGGATTGAACCCAGGGGCATTCTACCTCTGGGCTACTCCTCCAGCCCTATTTTATTTTTTATTTTGAAACAGGTTTTCCACTATGTTGTTGAGGGCCTCACTAAATTGCTGAGGCTGGCTGCGAACCTGCCCTCCTCCTGTCTCAGCCTCCCAAGTTCTAGGATTACAGGTGTGGACCACCATACTTGGCTTTTGGTTTGAATTCTGAGTCTCCTTGATCCTTGACTTCCCATTGCTTTCTTGGTCCCTGAGTTTGCTCCACAATCTGGCTCTCAGACTCCATCTGGTCCCTTGAATAGGCAGCCCAGGTGGATCCGTCTCTGATGGCAGCTGACATTTTGCACATGGTAGGGCACACCCTCAGGGGAAAGGGCCTCAACGTATCCCTGTAGGTCCTCTGGCTTCCACCCAACTGTCCAGGAGGATTGGGTCCTTTTAGGTGAGGTCAGCTTGGTAACTTTCTTCCCTGGTCTGTGTGTGTGTGTGTGTGTGTGTGTGTGTGTGTGTGTGTGTGTGTGAGAGAGAGAGAGAGAGAGAGAGAGAGAGAGAGAGAGAGAGAGCCTGCAGTGTCCCAGCTGAGAATCTGTTCCTGGGCTCAGAGGAAGCTGTGCACGCCTCCTCACTGGTTCCTGATCCTCTGCATGTGCGTTCTCCACAGTGGGTGTGTTACATCGCAGTTTGATAGAAGTCCTGGTCCTAAGGATGTGCCTAGGTCCTTGATTCTCCCGGGTGACTGGTGGGGACTCACAGAATGCATTTTCATGATAACAAGAGCCAGACAATTCTGGAGCTGAACAAGCTACGAGGAAACCATTCATTTGTTTCTTCATTCTTCCAATCTGCACCAGAGCCAGCGCTGGGAATTGGGGGATAGCAGAATGAATAAGACATGGCTTCTGTTCTCGAGGGGCCTGTGGTCTCGTAGAAGCCGCGAGCAGGTTCTGTGATGTGTGCATTTAATGGCATTGGGCATAACAGCCAGCCACCTGCACAAGGTGAGGAGGGCTATCATTTGTTAAACCTTGCTGTGTGCCCACTTTGGGGCTGAGCTTGTCTTCTGAATTATTTCGCTTCATCCTCACCACTGCCTGGTGAGCTCAGTACTATTCCAGCAGAGGAAACATGCTCAGGGAGGGCAAGCAAAGTGCTCATTGTGGCACAGCATAGAGCAACAGCGACAGGCTCTGAATGTGGAGGAACCCTGGAGATCCCCCAATACCTGGGTGCCTACAGGCTCTGTGTGGGGAAAGCTGGCCCACAGACACAATTAGAGTACACCAGACTTTGGGGTGTGGTTCTTATTGTGTGACACAGGCTTGGGGCACCTCCAGGAGGGGAAGGCTCTGAACTCTGCACAGGAGAGTGGTTCTGGTGTTGGCAGAGTGATTTTTTTTTTTTTTTGATACTGGGGATTCAATCCAGTAGCATTCTACCTCCAAGCTACACCCCCAGCCTATTCATTCATTCATTCATTCATTCATTCATTCATTATTGTGGTACTGGGGATTGAACCCAGAGGCTTTCTACCCCTGAACTACACCCACAGCCCTATTTTACTTTTTTATTTTGAAACAGGGTCTCACTAAGTTGCCAAAGGACTCGGACCTTCCAAGCCTCCTCCTGTCTCAGCCTCTCTAGTACAAGAATTACAAGTGTGTGCCACGACATCTGGCCCTTTTATTTTTTATTTTGAAACAGGGTATCATTAAATTGCTGAGTCTGGCCTCAAACCTGTGATCCTCCTGTCTCATTCTCCCAAGTACTGGGATTACAGGCCTGTGCCACCACACCCCACAAGCATAATTGCTGTTTGTTTACCTGGGCAGAGGCACCCATTCCTGGCTTTCTGAGACTTACAGAGTCAGGTCCCTCTCACCCCAGACCTATTCCAGGGACCCCTCTCACTACTCAGTGGCAAAAAAAGGTGGTTCCAAGACATGGGTCCTCCTCATGACCTGAAGCTAGTAAAGACGCAGTGCTCAGGGAAGGACAACTGGTCACCCGAGGCCACTCAGGCTTCCTTCCTGGGGTCTCCTGCAAAGGAGAACTGGATCATGCTGGTGAGGGGTGACAAAGATGACCAGAAGTCAGATGATTCATCTGTGAGATGGGAGAGCAGTTCTACTTCCCCCACAGTGGTGATGTGAGCACATGAGATGTTTATGAAAGCATTGGGAAAAGATTACTCATGCTTCTACCTGAATACTTCTCATTTTAGTTGATTTCTCCCCCAAATTAATGAGCTTCTTAAAGTCAACCAACCAACCAACCAAACTCTACCTACTGTTTGCCCCCATCATAGCACGTTTATCCAGTACCTACTTATTGCTGGACACTTAATAATGAAAGAAAGGCAGGCAGGCAAACAGACAACCTTTTGCTATATCAGTCAGATCCTATCTCCACAGGCGATGAGAACCGTGTGTGTGTGTGTGTGTGTGTGTGTGTGTGTGTGTGTGTGTGTTGCTGGGGATCAAGCCCAGGACCTCACACATGCTATGTACATACTTTACCACTGAGCTGCATCCCCAGCCTGAGATGAGACATTTGAGCAACAGAGAGATTAGGTAATTTTCCTGAAGTCACAGAACTGGTCAGTAGCAGAGCTATAATTTCAACCCGAGTCTTTTGACTCTAAGCAGCCTGCTTGCTAATGGTGCAGTGGCCTTGAAGGGTTGTATTTTTATTTGACGGAGGAGACTCTTTCAGTTTCAGGCCTTCAAAACAAACAATCTTTCATGTCATGACTGGATGGAAGCTTCCTCAGTGAAGGTCAGTAACTGCAGGATGTATTACAGATCTTTCCTCTCCTTTTCAAAGATAGCTGTGCCGTGATGCCCTGAACTCTGTGGCGGCATAATCTGCAGGCTCATCCTTGGAATTTGGGGAAATCTTTGCAGGCGTGTGGGGTGTGGAGTCATCTCCCATACAGCATGGCCGAGGGGCCTTGAAGGATACATCCCTGCTCCTGTGCAGGTGCTCCATGGAAAGCAACAGGCCTGGCCTTGGCTGAAATCGTTGGGTTGCATGGAGCACAGCCCACCGGGCCAGCTCCTGCTTGGGGGTTGGCGGAGCACTGTTGTTGGAGTAGGACAGGGATCTCTAGATAGAAAAGGATTCCAGCCAGCTCAGGGGAGCCAGATCTTGAAGGCCACCAGGTAGCAAGGCAACTTCTCTCTGGTTGTCTCCAGTCCCTCATCTTTCTTGGGTGGAGCCTTCTCTCTTTGCCTCTCTCTGAGCCTCCTTCTGCTCCCCTCTCTGCAGGCAATTCCTCTGCTTGCCCCTGGCTTCTCCACTCTGCACTCCCCGCCTCCAGTTTCAGTCTGAAGGTGGCTTGGTTTGCTACGCCTTGACCCCACCCAACCCCGAAGGCCTGTCACCATCTCACTTGGCTCAAATTTCTTTTTCTTTCTACATCTTATAATTTCAAGTCAGGTGAGCAGTTCTGTAAAACATAGGAGAAAAGCAGCGGCAGACCATGGCGGTTGCAAGTTGAGCACTGAGGAGCTGACATTTATGTTAATGGAGGCCGGCCCCAGGCTGCTGGGGCGGGAACCTCAGTGACCTGCCGTTGTCTGGAGCAGCCCTGGGAACCCAACGCTGGAGGATAGGGCAGGGGTGCTGCCTGCACAGGGGGCGGCCAGCAGAGAGTCAGTGTAAACACATAGTCACACCCAAGGCATGGAAGGGGGTCACGTGGGTGCTTGGCAATATCTGACAGTTTTGAGTGGTTTTTCTCTAAAAAGTTTTCTAGGTTCACAATTTCTCTCCCTCCCTCCCTCCTTCGCTCCCTCCCTCCCTTCCTTCCTTTGTGCTGGGGATTGAAACCAGGGTCTCATACATGGTAGGTAAACACTCTGCCACATCCCCAGCTCCATTAACTTTCTCTTTTTAAATTAATTTATTTTTTTTTGTTGGTGCATTGTAACCATATGTCTTGATGGGTTTTAGGGTGGTAGAAGTATACATGCACACATCGGTCAATTAGCCCTCCCCCAATTCCCACCCCTATTCCCTCCCCCTTCCCTCCTTCTCTTGCTCAGCATAGTAGTTGACTTTGATAAGTTTGTGTATGTACATCCTGTACATTAGGGTGTTTCCCTCTCCCCCCTCCCATCTCAGTTAGTTCTCCTTCTTTACTCATATAAGGTTTTCTCCATCTTTGTCTGGAGTCCCTCTTATGCCCCATTCTCCTTAGCTTCCGCATATTAGGGAGAGCATCCAATTTTTCACTTTTTGTGACTGACTAATCTCACTAAGCATGATGTTCTCTAATTCCATCTGTTTCCCTGCAAATGACGTAATTTTGTTCTTCTTTATGGCTGCATAAAATTCCATTGTGTACGTATCCCATAGTTTTGTAATCCATTTATCTGTTGATGGACATCTTGGCTGGTTCCATAGTTTGGCAATTGTGAATTGTGCAGCTATAAACAGAGATACACATACATTAGTCTGGTAATTTGGTTTCTATTCTTTTGGGTAGATGCCTAGAAGTGGTATTGCTGGGTCACATGGTAGGTTAATTCCCAGTCTTCTGAGGATCCTCCACACTGTTTTCCAAAGTGGTTGCACTAACTTGCAGTCCCACCAACAGTGTATTAGGGTTCCTACTTCTCCACATCCTCACCAGCATTTGTTATTGTTTGTGTTTTTAATGATTGGCATTCTAATTGGGGTTAGGTGAAATCTCAGGGTAGTTTTGATTTGCATCTCTCTGATTGCTAATGATGTTGAACATTTTTTCATACATTTATTGGACATTTGTATTTCTTCTTTTGTTAAGTGCCTATTTAGTTCACTTGCCCATTTTTTGATTGGGTTGTTTGTTTTTTTTAGCAGTCAGTTTCTTGAGTTCTCTGTATATTCTAGATATTAGTCTTCTATCAGAGGAGTAGCTGGCAAAAATTTTCTCCCATTTTGTTGGCTCTCTGTTGAGGTTCTTGATAGTTTCCTTTGCTGTGCAGAAACTCTTCAGTTTAATGCAATCCCATGTATTGATCCTCTTTTTAATGTCTTGTGCTTTTGGGGTCTTGTTGAGGAAGTTTTTGCCTGTGCCTATGTGTTGAAGAGTTGGACCTATACCCTCTTCAAGTAGCTGAAAGATCTCTGGTCTAATTTCCAGGTCTTTGATCTATCTGGAATTGACTCTTGTGCAGGGTGAGAAAGTGGGGTTTATTTCCATTTTTCTGCATGTGGTTAACCAGTTTTGCCAGCACCATTTGTTGAAGAGGCTATCTTTATTCCAGTGTATGTTTTTGGCTTCTTTGTCAAAATTCAATTGGCTGTAAGTGTGAGGATTTGTTTCTGAGTCTTCTATTCTGCTCTACTGGTCTATGTGTCTGCTTTTGTGCCAATACCATGCTGTTTTTATTAATATGGCCCTGCAGTATAGTTTGAAGTCAGGTATTGTGATACCTCCTGCATGGTTCTTGTTGCTGAGAACTACTTTGGCTATTCTGGTTTTTTTGTTGTTCCAAATGAATTAAAGGACTGATTTTTCTATGTCTGTGAAGAATGACCTTGGTAATTGAATGGGTATTGCATTGAATCTATAGATCACTTTTGGAAGAATGGCATTTTGATGATATTTATTCTGCCTATCCAAGAGCATGGGAGGTCTTTCCATCTTCTAAGATCTTCTTCAATTTCTTTTTTCAATGTTTGATAATTTTCCTTGTAAGGGTCTTTTACATCCTTGGTTAGGTTTATTCCTAAGTATTTTATTGTTTTGGGGGATATCATGAGTGGAAATGTCTTCTGGATTTCTTTTTCAGAGGACTTATGGTTGGCATATAGAAAAGCTTCTGATTTTTTAAGATTGATTTGTATCCAGACACTTTGCTGAATTTGTTGATCAGTTCTATAAACCTTTTTGTTGAGTTTGTTGGGTCTTCTAAGTATAATATCATGTCATCTGCAAATAGAGATAGTTTCAGTTCTTCTTTTCCTATTTGCATTCCTTTGATTTCCTTCTCTTGCCTTATTGCCCTGGCTAGTCTCTAGTACTATATTGAAAAGGAGTGGTGATAGTGGACATCCTTGTCTTATTCCTGTTTTTAAGGGTAACTCTCTTAGTTTTTCCCCATTCAACATGATGTTGGCTGTGGGCCTATTGTATATTGCCTTTATGATGTTGAAGTATGTTCCTTCTATTCCAATTCTCTGCAGTGTTCTTATCATGAATGGGTGTTGGATTTTGTCAAATGCTTTTTCAGAGTCTATTGAAATGCTCATGTGATTTTTGTCTTTGATTCTGTCTATGTGGTGGACTACATGGATTGTTTTTCATATGTTGAACCAGCCTTGCATCCCTGGGATGAACCCGACTTGGTCATGGTGTATGATTTTCTTGATGTGGTTTTGAATGCGTGTTGCTAGTATTTTGTTTAGAAGTTTTGCGTCTAAGTTCATCAACGATATGGGCCTGTAGTTTTCTTTTCTTGAGCTGTGTTTATTTGGTTTTGTTATTAATGTGATGTTGGCTTCACAGAATGTATTTGGGAGAGTCCAGTTTCTTTATATTTCATGGAATAGATTGAGGAGTATTGGGATTAGTTCTTCTATAATGGTTTTATAAAATTCACCTGGGAAACCATCTGGACCTGGGCTTTTCTTTGATGGTTGGCTCTTTATTGCTGCTTCAATCTCTTTAATTGCTATTGGTTGACTTAAATTTTCTATATCTTCTTGATTCAATTTAGGAAGGTTTTATGTGTCTAGAAAATTGTCAATTTCTTCTAGGTTTTCCATTTTGTTGGAGTATAGTTTTTCAAAGTAGTTTCTGATAATCCTCTGGATTTCTGCGCTGTTGGTGGCAATATCACCTTTTTTCATCTCTTATTTTAGTAATTTGGGTTGATTCTCTCTTTCTTTTGGTTAGATTGGCTAGTGGTTTGTCTATCTTGTTTATTTTTTGAAGAAACCAGCTTTTGGTTTTGTTGATTTTTTGTATTTTTTTATTCCCTACTTCATTGATTTCTGATCCAATTTTAATAATTTCCTGTCTTCTACTGGCTTTGGGGTTAGACTGTTCCTGTTTTTCAAGGGCTTTGAGGTGTGTCATTAGGTTATTTATTTTCTGTGACTTTCTGTTCTTCTTAAGTGGGCACTCAGTGCTATGAATTTTCCTCCTAATACTGCCTTCAGAGTGTCCCAAAGATTTTGATATGTTGTGTCTCTGTTTTTGCTTGTTTCTAGGAATTTCTTAATTTCTCCCCTTATTTGTTCTCTGACCCATTCCTCATTCAGCAGTGTGGTGTTCAGTCTCCATGTGTTTATGAGGTTTCTCTGGGTCTTCTTATAGTTGATTTCTAGTTTCATTCCATTATGGTCTAAAAAGATGCAGGGGATTATATCACATTTTTGAACTTACTAGTACTCACTTTGTGGCCTAGGATATGGTCTATTTTAGAGAATGTTCCATGAGCAGCTGAAAAAAATGTGAATTCAGCTGTAGTTGGGTGGAATATTCTGTATGTGTCTAGTAGGTCCATTTTGTTTATGGTGTTCCTTAGGTCTGAGGCATCTTTACTGACCTTTTGTCTTGAAGATCGATCTAGTGGTGTGAGAGGGGTGTTGAAGTCTCCCAGTATTATTGTATTGGGATCTATGTGTGATTTAATGTCATGAAGAGTTTCTTTTATGAAAGTGGTTGCACCTATGTTTGGGGCATAAATGTTGACTATCGTTATATCCTCTTGCTGGATTGCTCCTTTTACCAGTAAGAAACGATCTGCTTTGTCTCTTCTGATAAGTTTAGGTTTGAAGTCTAATTTGTTTGTCAAATTAGAAACAACTATGACAAACAAATTTGTTTGTCATAGTTGCTACTCCTGCTTGTTTTCGAGTTCCATTAGTGTGGATTACCTTGCTCCATCCCTTCACCTTTAGTTTGTGAGTATCTTTACTTGTAAGGTATGTTTCTTGCAGACAGCATATAGATGGATTGTGATTTTTAATCCATTTTGCCACCTTATGTCTTTTGATTGGGGAGTTGAGGCCATTTATATTCAGCGTGATTATTGAGAGATGAGGGTTTTATTTTTGCGGTACTGGGGATGGAACCTGGGGCATTCTACCTCCGAGCTACACCCCCAGCCCTATTTTTTATTCTTTATTTTGAAACAGGGTTTCACTAAGTTGTGGAGGGCCTCACTAAGTAGCTGAGGCTGGCTGCAAACCTGGATCCTCCTGTGTCAGCCTCCCAAGTATTGGGATTACAAGCATGCGCCACCATGCCCGGAGAGAGATGAGTTTTAATTCCTAACATTTTCAGTTTTAATTTCTGTTTGGGGTAGTGTTTGTTCTTCTTTGCCTAGTTCATTTGATAGAAATCATTGTTTCTCCGGTTCTGGTGTTTATTATTTCTTCTTTGTAATTAATCTCTTTAAGTATTTTCTCTAGTGCTGGTTTGGAAGACATAAAGTCTTTCAGCTTCTGTTTGTCATGGAAGGTTTTTATTTCCCCATCAAATTTGATAGATATCTTTGCTGGGTAGATAAATCTTGGCTGGAAGTGGTTTTCTTTCAGAGTTTGGAATATGTCGCTCCAGGCCCTCCTGGCTTTCATGACTTGGTTTGAAAAGTCAGGAGTGATTCTTATTGGTTTGCCTCTGAATGTTACTTGGTCTTTTACTCTTGCTGCCTTTAAGATTCTCTCCTTGGCCTCTACATTAGTCAATTTGATTAATATGTGGCGTGTTGAACCTCTTCTCTAATCTTGTCTATTAAGGGTTCTATATGTTTCCTGTACCTGTGTGTCGACCTGTTTTTCTATGTTTGGATAATTTTCTAATATTACTTCTCTGAAAAGGTAATTGATTCCTTTGGTTTCATCTTGTATTCCCTCTTCTATACCCATTATTCTTAGGTTTGCTCTTTTAAGATTGGCCAAGATCTCTTCATTGTCCAATTCATGTTGTCAAATTGTTTTTTTCTAAATTATATACTATGTGTTCATTTTTGGAGAGGTCATCTTCTAAGAGTGAGATTCTGTTTTCCATGTGGTCTAGTCTATTGTTGATAGTTAGTATTGATGCTTTCATTTCTTTTTTTTTGTGGTATCAGGGATTGAACGCAGGGGCGTTCTACCTCCGCGCTACACCCCCGGCCCTATTTTTTATACTTTACTTTGAAACCGGGTCTCATGAAGTTGCGGAGGGCCTCACTAAGTAGAGAGAGAGAGAGAGAGAGACAGGGAGAGAGAGAGAGAGAGCTGAGGCTGGCCACGAACCCGGATCCTCCAGTCTCTGCCTCCCAAAGTACTGGGATTACAAGCGTGTGCCACCACGCCCGGCCTTGATGCTTTCATTTCAATTATTGCATCCTTCACTTCCTTCAGAGCTTCTTTTTGATTCCTCTTCAGGGTGTCAGGTTCTTTGTTTATTTGATCCTTCAATTCTTTCAGGCTCTCTCTGAATTCTTTTTGGAAATCCTGTATCATTTCTACTATTAAAGTTCTGAATTGTCCTTCTGGCAATCTTTGCACTTCTGTGTTGGTGGGTTCTGATGTTGTGGAGTTGTGGGAGCTCATTTTTTCTTTGCTATTCTTCCTTCTCATGATTTCAGGTTTCTTAATTTTATAACTTTGTTGCTCTTGGTAGCTGTCTCTCACTCTGTAGGTTTCCTATGTCTCATCTGTTTCATAGTATCTTATTCTAGAGGTAAATATTTGCTACTAGGTGAGCCTTAAAGGTGAATAGCCTTTATTGAATGGTTATTCACACTTGCTCAGTATAATGTCTGTTTTCAGGCCCAATTCTTGGTCTCCTTCAGTGATTGGGACCCTTGCCTAGTGCCTCTCATTGCCTGTGCAGGCACCCAGTGCCACTAGTGCCCCTCTCACTGCAAGTGTGGGTCTCTGCGTTCTCCACTGGGACTGTCCCTATGTCTCTCTCTGTCTACACATATGGCGGGTATTGCCAGCATGGGACCCTGGGTTTGTGTCTCTCTTTGAGTACAGAAGTGGCAGATGTCGCTTTGACCTGACTGTGCAAACATAGAACTCTGCATTTTCTACAGAGAAGACTGGGTTGGTCTAATTTTTCCCCAGGTACCAAGACTGTGTTTTCTGTGGTGATCCCTGGGAACCCTGCAAGGGCACTGCGACTTGCAGACTGTAGGCCTGTCCCACCTGAGTGTTGCCAGGGGCTGTCTGCTTATCCGCGCATCTACTGCATCTTACAGCAGACCCCACTCCCACCTCCACAGGGGTGATCCGCAAAGTCTCAGACCCTGTGAGTCTATTGCTTGCCATGCGAGTCCCTGTGGTCATGCTAGGTGGTCTCATGCTGGGTGGCTTGTTGACTTATGGTCTTGTTGAATGCTGCTCTTAATCTCTGGGAGAGGGGGTGGGCTCAACCGCACTGCTGCAGGTTCTGGTCAGCAGCATTTGGGTCTCTGTCAAGCATGGAGCAAATTGCTGCTCACTTTCGTTGCTGATGATCTGCTGCAATGCTCCCATTAACTTTCTTCTTTCCTTTTCCTTTTCCTTTCCTCTTTTTTTTTTTTTGTGCTACTGGGGATTGAACCCAGAGGCATTCTACCTCTGAACTACATCCCCAGCCCTTTTTATTTTTTGTTTTGAAACAGGGTCTTACTATGTTGCTGAGAGTCTTGCTACTTGCTAAGGCTGGCCTTGAACTTGTGATCCTCCTCAGCCTCCTTGTCTCCTCCTCAGCCTCCTTGATCCTTGTCTCAGTCTTCGAAGTACTGCCATTACAGGTGTGTGCTACCATGCCTGGCTGCTCAATTAGCTTTCCTTTTAAAAACAATCTACAAGAATGAGCAGGTGGACTGTGGTCTCCAGGAATGGTGGCATCTCACAATTTTTGTACTTTCTCCTTTGAGGCCTTGGAATATCGGTGTGGGGCGAGGTGGGGAGGAGGCTCCCTGTAAACACTGGGACACAGGCTGGGCCAAGGACTGTGTTGGGCAAAGCTGTAGGTCTCAGGTTGAAGAAGTGGATATCCCTCCAGACACAAGCCTTGGGAGACAAGGCATGTGCGTCCCTCTCCCACCACAGAATAGGACAACAATTAAAAAGACGCCCAGAAGAGACTCCCAGGAAGGGGGTACCGGACCATTCCTAGCACCTTAGACAAGAGCCAGCTTTGAGCAGGGATGCTGGGGCCACTCCTTTAAGTCTTTGGAACTGAGGGAGAGGACAGGGGAGACAAGAACAGGGAGAGAAAAGAGGGAAAAGTGGTCAGTGGTGAGGCAGAGGCAGGTGGGAGGTGGTCTTCTTGCCCCATCTTCCTCAGGGGCTGGGGAGCTGAGTCAGTGGTTGTCCATCCTGCCAGGCCTCCTGCCTCTTGGAGAGGCTGTGGTTCTTAGTGTTTTTTTTTTTTTCAAGTTTTGGTGGAATTGGGGATTGAACCCAAGGGCCCTCTACCACTGAACTACATCCTCACCCTTTTTATCTTTTTATTTTGTGACAGGGTCTTGCTAAATTACACAGACTAAATTATACCAGGCCCACCACTTCCTGTTGTTCTTGAGCAAAAATTACCAAATTTATATGGCTTACCACCCCCTTTTCAGAAAAAAAATTAATCAGCATCCCTCCAAAAATCTATTTTCTTGCCCTGCATGGTAGCATACACCTGTAATCTCAGTACTTGGGAGGCTGAGACAGGAGGATCGAAGGTTTGAAGCCAGCCTCAGCAACTTAGCGAGACCATATTTCCAAACAAAAAATAAAATAGTCTGGGGGTGTAAAATAAAAATAAAATAGTGTGGAGGTAGAATGCCCTGGGTTCAATCCCCAACCACACACACACACACACACACACACACACACACACACGAAATCTACCTTTATGTGAATAAGCAGAAAGATGTAGTGACAAATTTGTGCTCCATTATATATTCCAATGCCTCCCCTGGGGGGTCCAGTATCACCCACTTTGGGAATCTATATTTTTGACAATGGTGCTGTCAACCATGACCTTCCCATCCTGTCCTCAGTGTGGGCGGCAGGGCAGGAAGAGTGTCAGTAGGTATGCTGGAGTCCTCAGAGTCACCCTGGATGTGGCTGGGGCCTCACTGTACTTGTTGGCCCTGTACATGCAAGAAAGCTGCGTGTGATCTTCTTGAACAGGTCCCCTCTGGAGGGGGAGGATGGACGCGTCTGTCACCACTGACTGCAGATGATGTCAGCTCATGCTTCCGTGCCTGTGGTTTATCTTGCCCTTGGCTGGTGCCAGGCCACCCAAGGCTGCACAGAAGATGATGCTGTGATGTCCTCAAAGCACTGGATCCAATTTTTGGACTGCTGACCGCTCACATCAAGCATCTTGAATGTGGGGCACTGAAGGTGAGCGTGCACAATACCTGTGGTCTCCATGTGGTCCATGGCCCGATCTGCTGCGGGAAGATGCAGTCGCTCTGGGCCATGGGTGTAGTGTCGCCATTTGTTGTGAATGGTGTCCCTGTTGATTGATTGATTAGAAGTCTCTCACATGAATGACAACGGAGTCAACATGGCAAGATCTGAGGAGGCCTGGGAGGAGGAGAGATATCTCTTCTCTCTCTTCTTCCTTCTATCAGTGTCCCACTTTTATTGAGAGTTATAACCAAAACATATTAATCACAGAAAACAGCAAAGCAGTCATGGGGTGAGTCAGGGAAGGAAAGGGTAAACAAGGAAGATGTCAGGGTCTTTGCTTATCAGTCTCATGGTCCTTGGAGATCTGTCTGCGTTCAGAAATCTCCACTTGGGTGGGCAGTTTGTGCCCCTCCCAAGCTGGACCGAGATGACCTCAAAGCTGATGACTAACAAGACCCACAACACATGGGCTCCAGGTTGTTCAGACAGTAGGCGGCTGAGCTGTGGAACTGGTACTCCTGTGGGTGGCCAGAGCAGGCCTCCCGTTGAGCAGGTAGACCATGGTCAGCCCAGAGCCTCTGGATGGCATCAGATAGGCCTGCAGGAGCACACCCCACCTCACAGTGGTATGGGATACAGAAGCAGCTGCCTGGGGTCTTCTGTGTGGGAGAGGTCGGTAGAATCAGTTTACAGGCTGCCTATGGCTTTGGTGTTGGCCATCACGGACTAGATGGCGTTGCTGTAGCGGACCACCCACACGCCAACACTGCTCCTCTGAGTCACCATCCTCTGGGATTCTCTGCTCTGATGCTCGTGGGTAGGAACTCTGGTCCAGTCAGGGGAGAGCATGTGATACAGCTGTGCCCACCTAGGCGGCCCCTTCTGCTGGGGCTGTGGCAGGGCAAGGACATGAAACGCATCTGCCAGAGACCCAGGGCAGGCTGAGGCTGTGGCTTCACTCCAGACCGTGGGTTTTCAGAGCCTGCTGCAAAGCTGCCCAGGCTTGATATCCTGTGTTCTGATTTTCTCAGAATGAATGGCTGCCTCTGAGGGTCTGGTGAGGGGAGGTTGTGCTTTTGGGGAGGACTGCAAGACCACCGCTTCTATCCACATTCAAGTCCTTGTGAGTCCATGAGGGAAGGAGAGCAATGTAGGAGACACATTGATCAAGAATCTCATCATACCATCTCCTGAGCATCTCTTGTGTGCCAGGTACTGTGCCCAACGTTTTACATCTGAAATCTCATTTAATTCTCATTACCCTGCCAGGGGAAACGGGCCTGATGACTACCACTACACAAATGAAGACTCGTTCATTCATACAGTACTGTATTTATTGAATGCATACTGAGTACTGAGGATGTCATAGATTCTAAGAATGTAGTGGGCTGGGCGTGGTGGCGCATGCCTGCAATCCCAGTACCTGGGAGGCTGAGACAGGAGGATCACAGGTTCAAGGCCAGCCTCACAACTTAGTGAGACCCTGTTTCAAAATAAAAAAATAGGGCTGTGGGTGTAGCCCAGAGGTAGAACACCCTGGGTTCAATCCCCAGTGCCAAGAAAAAAAAATGTAGTGGTCTTTTTGGTCTTATTTTAGATGAATCAGGAGAATGAGAAATCCCTGGGTCCTTGTTGACTCGGGATTCCCATTTTAGTTGAGGAGGGAAAACATATCAATGTCAGATCATCAGGCTGGCAGAAGGAAGTATCTTTGATGTCATGGAAAAAGCACTACTTTAGGAGTCAGTGGACTCCTCTACTAAAGAACATGGGGCCAAGTTCTAACACATCAGCAGCTCATAATACACAGCTCTTATTGTGGGCTGAGTATTCTTTCAAGCACTTTGCATATTTTAAATCATCCAGTGCTCACAACAAGAGCTACATGATCTCTTCTACTTTACAGTTGTTACAGTTGAGGCCCAGAGAGGGTAGTGGTTTGCTCCAGGTCACAGAGCCAATTAGTGTCAGAGCAGACGAACCACTTCCCTGCAGGCAGCCCTGCTGCCTGAGCCGGGCCGGGTCTCTGGGCCCCTTACCATGTAGCAGCAGGTCTCCCAGCATCCTCCTGTCTGGGGACTGCAGTGAGGCCGTGGGACTCTCCCAAGGGTGTGAGATAGAGGTTCAGGGAGTTTCTTTTCCCAGGGACAAAGGAGCCATCCAGAAGACGTCTGCACCGTCTGCACTGAGCCGCCCCCGCCAGCCTTTCCTGCCTGATCATACCAGTCATCAATCCACACGCGAGCTCAGTGTGGGACCGGGCTCCAGACCCTGTAGTCGCTGCCATGTTTTCATGAGTCTGATAAACGATTCTGTTGCAGCGGCTTGAAGGGCATCTGTGCAAAGTGGTTCTGAGCAAGATTCGTGAAGACCTTTCTGCACCTCCCATCCATCCTCGGCTGCCCTGGGACCGGAGGAATGAGCATGCTGGCAGCGCTGGGAGCCTCATCAGAGGCCTCTGGTCTGCAGTCAGAGTGAGGGGGGCCTTGGAGAGTGTCCAGTTCATCCCTTTTCACTGGAGGAGACTGGTCCCCACAGAAGAAGGGTGTAGTTCAAGCTTCACCATGTTAGTCTCAGCACTGGGACTTATTTCTTTTTCTTTCTTTTTTTGATACTGGACATTGAACCCAGGAGCATTCTACCTCCGAGCTACACCCCAAGCCCTATTTTATTTTCAGGGTTTTGCTAAGTCGCTGAGGGTCTTGGTAGGCTGCGGAGGCAGGTCTCGAACATGCGATCCTCCTGCCTCAGCCTTCCAAGCACTGGGATTAGAGGCGTGCACCACCACACCCGGCGACACTTGGGCTCTTAAGACCGTGCCTGTCTTTTTGGAACACGGTCACAGCACCTCACGTGCATTGTCTCATTTTAATTCACACCAATCCAAGGAGATGGGTGTTATGAAGTCCAATTGACAGACTAGGAAATTGAGGCCTAAGTGGCAGAACTGAGATTTGGTACCAAATGCTTCCGTATTATTCCTTGTGCTTCCTTTTAATATTAAGACCGTCCTTATGTCTTCTGGAGCACTTTCCCTTCCAGGTTGTTTATCTGGTGGCAAGAATTCCTGAACCTGCAATTCCCCATTGGATGGCTAGTCAAATCCCTGACAGTACAGGTTCAAATCCAGCATCATTATTTCCTAAGTGTGACCCTGAGATGGTCATGCATGTGACTCAATTGTGGAACCCTCAGTCTCTACATTGTAAATCAGGGATAATAATGTCAAAACTGTAGGGCTTTTTCTTTTTTTCTTTTTGGTTCCCAGGGCCATTCTACCTCTGAGCTACACCTCCAGCCCTTTTTATTTTTTCTTTATTTTGAAACAGGGTCTCGCTAAGTTGCTAAGGCTGGCCTTGAACCTGCAGTCCTCCTGTCTCAGCCTTCCAAATACTGGGATTACAGGTGTGTGTCATCAGGCATTTTTAAGGATGAAATGACACAATTCTTAGAAAATATTTATAATGACACCAAGTATGTAAATGGTAGCCACTAAATGATTATCATTGAGAAGGAGCACCACTGTTTGAAAATTGAGTCTGATTCTAGAAATCTGGAATTAAGTTTGTCCTACCTATATGTTATAGCTTTTGGCTAATTTCTAAAAGTGGCATGATTACTATGATTTCATTTACTAAGGTCTGTGGTTGAATAATGGGCCCTCCAAAATGGTGCAGTCCTAATTCTGAACCCTGTGAGTATGTTACCTAGCAAAAGAGACTTTGCAGATATGGTTTATTTTATTTATTTATTTATTTATTTTGTGGTACCGGGGATTGAACCCAGGGGCATTCTACCTCTGAGCTACACCCCCGGCCCTATTTTTTATACTTTATTTTGAAACCGGGTCTCACGAAGTTGCGGAGGGTCTCACTAAGTAGCTGAGGCTGGCCGCGAACCCGGATTCTCCGGTCTCAGCCTCCCAAGTACTGGGATTACAAGCATGCGCCACCACGCCCGGCTGCAGATATGGTTTAATGAACGGTCTTGTGATGAGGAGGTCATCCCAGGTGGTCTGGGTGGACCCAAGGTGCTGGCAAGAAGGACACAGGAGGATGAGAGTTATAGGAGGTATGATGATGGATCCAAAGGTCAGAGAGAGACAAAGAAACCTGAAGGTGGTTTACTGTTGGCTTTGAAGATGGAGGAAGGACCATGAGCCAAGGAACGCAGGCAGCCTGGAAGCAGGAAGAAGCAGGGGAACAGACCCCCTAAAGCTTTCACAAGGAAAGCAGCCTTGCCAGCCCATTTTGGACTTCTCATCTCCAGAATCATAAGGTAATAAGCTTGTGGTGTTCTAAGCCACTAAATTCGTGGTGATTTGTTACCGCAGCAGTAGGACCTTTGTACAAGATCCTTATTGAATGTTTTCTATTCAGATTCCACAGGCATTTCCAAGCACGTCTGCCAGGCCAGCCTGGTGCTAGGAACTTCTGCCTGAATGTGTTTCTATAAGCAGCGTGATGAGTGGATGCAGAGTGTGGAGATCTGAGCAGGAATCCCAGTTTTGCACCTTCTTAGCAGTGTATTTTGGGGCCCCATGAACTGTCTGAGCCTTAGTTTCCTGATGTCTAAAGTGGACAGCTTAACATGTGAAAGAACTTGGCATAGGCTTGGCACTCAATAGATTCCAACCCAGTTAATGTTTCTACCTACTTCTGGAGGTCCGCGCCTCTCTTCCTTATGAAAGCCCTCTGGTCTGGTGAAAGCAGACACTCAGGCTAGCGTTCAGGGTTTCCTGTCTCTGGGGCTATCCTGGGTGTAGCCAGCTTGTCTTGAGGTCCCAAGGGCAGAATTAGGACCAGGCAGTATAAAAGAACTGGCTTTGGGCCAGGGCTTTCCAGAGGTGGAACTGGCTCCTGGGTACCTTCCTTGTTTGGGGGGACTCAGGCCCGTCCCCTGGTGGCCTGGGCAGGGCATTTGGCTCATATTTAAAAATGAGTTTCTGCCAGGTGTAGTGGTGCATGCCTGTAATCATAGTACTTGGGAGGCTGAGACAGGAGGATCACAGGTTCAAGGACAGTCTCAGCAAGTAGTGAGACTCTCATCAACCTATTGAGACCCTGTTTCAAAATACAAAAATAAAAAATAGGGCTGGTTCAGAGATGGAATACTCCTGGGTTCCATCCCCAGTCACATACACACACACACACACACACACACACACACACACACACACACGAGTTTCTTTTGTTGTACTGGGGATCAATTCCAGGAGTCCTCTACCACAAAGCTATATCCCCAGCCCTTTGTAATTTTTTTTTTTTTTTGCGGTACCAGGGATTGAACCCGGGGCATTCTATCTCCGAGCTCCACCCCCAGCCCTATTTTTTATTCTTTATGTGGAAACAGGGTCTCACTAAGTTGCGGAGGACCTCACTAAGTAGCTGAAGCTGGCTGCAAACCCAGATCCTCCTGTCTCAGCCTCCCAAGTACTGGGATTACAAGCGTGCGCCACCACGCCCAGTTTTAATTTTTTATTTTGAAATAGGGTCTAGCTAAGTTGCACAGGCTGGCCTGACCTTGTGATTTTCCTGCCTCAGCCTCCTGAGTTGCTGGATTAGAGGCAAGACACCCTCGCAGCAGGCTTCAGGCTTCCCGTCGTAAAGGGCTTCGGGTGGGCGTTTTTGATTTTGGGTAGGTGGGTTAAAACAATATTTTGGTAAATGTACACAGTGAAAATTCTCCACCTTCTTGTCGTTTGCATCTGGCTTTGGGGAGTCTTCATTTTCCATTCTGCTCGGAGCTTCAGGAAACAGAAGCAGTCAGAGTGGATCTCGATCGCAGGAAGGCTTTGTCCCCAGCCTTCACGCCCATCCACATCTCCCGCATTTGACTAGAGGCCCCCCTTTTGGGGCTCTGAGTCATTCATTATCTTATGTAATGCTCTCAACGGGTCTCTCAGGGAGGCATTGTCATTCCCTGGCTCCAGAAGGTTCAACTAGGATGCACAAAGAGGGGCATTTATTGCCAGCATCCGTTCTGATTGGTCAGGGCCCGTGCCGTATGGATGGCTGCTTGTTTGAACAGCACCCCCGGTTATCCCCATTCTACAGATGAGAAGATGCAGAGGGGTGGAGGATACGAGTGAGGCCCTGGGCAGACTCCGGACTCTGAACCCCTGAGCTTTTCTCTGTCCAAGCTGCCCCTCTTTATGGCAAATTAAACCACGCTGGCTTTAAAGGCCCCATTACAATACCTTCATTTCTTTTCTTTTTACCACCTCGGAAGTGGCTGTAAAAATATTAAAACCAATTGCCGTCATCTTTCAGACCGCTGCGTTTATGAGCTGTAGCTTTCAAATGAATGGAAATAATCGGAAACTCCCTCCCTGTTCCATTCTATGGGGCATTTCAGATTTATACAATATTTCTGAAAGCTCTTATAATAGGGCATATGCACGTAGGGCATTAATGAAGTCAGCTCAGTGCTGGCTGGTCTCATTTCATGGAGCTAATTGTTAAGTGTTTTGCATACTTACAATTGAACTAAATTATCCCAAGCTAGCTGGTTTCAGGAAGTGTTAATTATATTTCAGTAAAGGAAAATCAAGGCTAAAAAATCATCCACTTAGAGCTTATCTATTTATGAACATCTCATTCTGGAGATCTCAAACATATATTTTAACGCCACGTGAATATTGAGATTAATATTTCTTCACCAAAGAAACCTTTATTCTTTCCTTGAATAGGGGCCCCCCACCCCATCCTTCCAGTTTTATTCAGCAGCCGAGACTGGAGGTTGAAAGAAGCCTTCCTTTGTATTTCTGGCGCCTTGAATCTTTAAGTTGGATGCCAAGAACAGCATTAGCTCCATTCATCTCGAGACCAACTGGCCTTCTGTAAATGATATTAAGTAATTAATTTATGGGTCCTGCACAGGCCATTTAGGACCAAGTGCTCCCTTGCTTCTGGGGTTTGAGGAAGTCGTTTGGACAGGCATTTGCACTGGGGACTCAGGTCGGAGTGGCTAAGGGCTGCCACTGGGGTCTCAGCGTAGGGCTGGGGTGAGAGCGGGAGTCCAGGTGCTAGTGGGAGAGGGGTCTATGACACCTGCATTGCCTTCTCTCCTACTTCTCTTCCTTCTCATTGGATAGCAGTCTGAGCCAATGTCTAACAAGCTTTCTTGAGTTTCTTTCAGATCAGATGCTCAACTTCTATCTGTGCTTCACTTGCTGTTCATTCACTTGTGCCTGTGTTCCTTCTCCCGTTCAGCACAAACCACAGAACTGTGGAAGGCCATTCACACGAGAGCACTGGGCCAGGGGCTGGGCATGGAGAGCTGAGGGCCACAGGGCTCCGTGGGCCTGTACTTATATGTAAGTACAGTTGTCTCTCTGTACCCGTGGGTGATCGGTTCCATGACTCGCTTGGTTACTAAAATCCAAGGATGCTCTAGACCCTTATAAATGGTGTAATATTCACCTATAACTTACACACATCTTCCTGTATACTTTAAATCATTGCTTGATTACTTAAAATACCTAATATAGTATAGATACTATGTAAATCGTTGTCATACTGCACTGCTTAGGGAATAATGACAAGAAAAAAGTCTGTATACGGTCAGTACAGAAACAATTTTTTAAAAAAATATTTCCTAGCCAGGTGTGGTGGTGCATGCCTTGTAATCCCAGTACTTGGGAGGCTGAGACAGGAGGACCACAGGTTAAAGACCAGCCTCAGCAATGCAGAGAGACTCTCAGCAACCTAGCAAGACACTGTTTCAAAACAAAAAATAAAAAGGGCTGGGGGTATATAGATTGGTGGTAGAATGCCCCTGGGTTCAATCCACAGTAAAACACACACACACACACACACACACACACACACACACACACACACTCCTACCCCAGTTGGTTGACTCCTTGGATGCAGAACACAAGGACACTGGAGCCCAGGGCATTGGAAGCACCTGAGGGGCTTGTTAGAACACAGGATGCTGCCCCCCCCAAGTTTATGATTCAGCAGGTCTGGGGAGGGCTGATAATTGGCCCATCTGGCAGGTTCTCAGGGGATACCCACGCTCCGGTCTAGGGATCACCCTTTGAGAACCAGTGCACTCCTGGGATATAGGAGGTTACATCCCGAGACCGTCTCAATTCGTATCTAAGTTTATGCACGCCATTGTCACAGGATTCTTTTTGACTGGCATCCCACGAGAGAAGCATTTTTTTCCCCTGCAAAGAGTTTTTTCCCCATTGGAAAAATCACCTTATTTTATAAATAATGACTAGAGAATAATGCATATGTGTTGAGATGTGCATGTTGCGTGGCTGTCTGGGCTCGAGAATCAGGAGTTACACTCCTCTTACATACCAGCCTTCTGGAATGGGAGTCAAACCCACGCTTCTGCAAAATGGCAGACTCATCCTTTTCAGGGGCACTCGCTCATATTTGTGAATGAGAGTGGAATTACTATGCAGAAGAGTAGCGATGTGAATGTCAGCTCAGAGCTAAGTCCACATGCCCACACCTGGGCTTGGTGCCTGGACATTGAGAAAGACATGGGCAACTGGAAAAGAGAAGGGGATCAGGGAAGATCGTGAGAAGCCATGAAGTGACTTCATCTGGGGTTGAAGGAAGGTGGGATGGAGAACATTTTAGGCAGAGGGAATAATCTTTGCAAGGTAGAGAGGTGAGAGAAATCAAGGCTTGTTCAAAGAGCAGACAAAGGGTATAGTCCCTGCTGTGTATCCATTGCAGGGGGGAAGGAGGAATAGTGGGAGATGTGGCTATGTTATGAACACCTTGACTGATAGGCTGAAGAGCTAGACTTCATCCCAAAACACAGGAGATAGAGGATCACTCGATTATTTTTTTCAGCGTTGGGAATGGAACCCAGGGCCTTGTACATGCCAGGCAAGCGCTCTACCACACCCAGCTCCTATCACTGGGGGACAGTGGGCTGGGGGAGTGGGGGAGAGTGACTCAAGACTGCTGTTGGAGCTGGGTGCGGTGGCGCACACCTGTAATCCCAGTACTTGGGAGGCTGAGACAAGAAGATTGCAGGTTCGAGGCCAGCCTCAGCAACTTAGTGAAGCCCTGTTTCAAAATTAAAAAATAAAGACGGTTGGAGGTGTAGCCTAGAGGTAGAATGCCCCTGTCTTCAATCCCCAATAACACACACACACACACACACACACCCCAAAAGACTGCTGTTGGGATGAGATTACAGAGGAAGTCTGGTGGAGCAGGGAGACCAGTTGGAGGTAAAACAAATTAAAACAACATAGAACATTTTTGTCCGTACATAGTAGCAGCCACATTTCTTTTCTTTTTTTTTTTTTTGCGGTACCGGGGATTGAACCCAGGGGCGTTCTACCTCCGCGCTACACCCCCGGCCCTATTTTTTATACTTTATTTTGAAACCGGGTCTCACGAAGTTGCAGAGGGCCTCACTAAGTAGAGAGAGAGAGAGAGAGAGAGAGAGAGAGAGAGAGATGGGGGGGGAGAGAGAGAGAGAGCTGAGGCTGGCTGCGAACCCGGATCCTCCGGTCTCCGCCTCCCAAAGTACTGGGATTACAAGTGTGCGCCACCATGCCCGACTAAGTAGCAGCCACATCTCAAAGGTTCCATTGCCATGTGTATGTGGTGGATGCTATCAGACAGTGCATAAGCTTTTCCCTCACTGCAGAAGGTTCTGTTGCGCAGGCCTGTGAGGGAACCACAGGGTCTGTGTGGGCCTATCCATGGATTCCTCACCTCAGGAGAGAGGGCTGGAGAGGAGCATTCCAAGTTCAAGGACAGGGTGTGAGTGAGCTGAGTTGGAAGGTCCTTCCTTCGACTCTGTGGATGAAGCGGAGGCTGCCGGGTTTGTGTGGCTACAAAGACTACGGAAGCCTGACTGTGGACAGAGAGGGGCACGAGCAGATGTGTAGAGAGGAAGGAAGAGGCCTGTACCCCTGGAAGTGACAGAAGCAGAGAGAACAGGGCCCCATTACCTTTCAGTCCCCATGAGGCCCTCCTCTTCCTGTGGCACCTGGGTGTCTTCACAACAATTCTGTCTCTGCATTTGCACAAAGTAGTCTGAGCGGCTTTCTGATTCTTGCAGCCCAGTGATCTCTAAACACATGGACTCCCCATCACCCAGTGTGGGACAGGGCAGGGCACATGCCAGCTGCCCAGTCAACGCTTGTCCATTTAACTTGGGACTGCAAGAGGAGGCCAAGGGTCACTTCTTTATCCTTCCTTCACCTCACTGAATGCAGATGAGAATACTGGGGATGGTCACCACAAAGATGTCCCCTTTTCCCCTCACCCCTTTTCTAGAAGCTACACATGTGTGTGGCCGGTGTTGTTTTCGATGTCTTCCCTCGCATCACCACACTCGCACATCAATTCAGGCAGCAGTTTAGAGCCAATTAAAATTTATAAGCCACAGGTAGTGAGTGAGATCCCAAGGATTAATTTGCTCAGTGGAGTATTAATCTGTGTAATGTCATAGGTGCTCCTTCTGCAAACGGTAAGATGGAGCCGAGGGCCAGGAGACACACAGCCCCTCCTGTGTTTGGCTGTAAATGCTCTAATTGGTCCCACTGGGCTGGGTGGGTGTGGCTCTGCCTCCTTTGAGCACTGTGGAAGGGCAGAGTCAGCAATTTGAGCCCAAGACTGAGCTGCCCAGAAGCCAGCCCCACTCCTCGCTCCCATGTAGGCACAGGGCGGCCACCCCTCGCCTGGCTGGCAGAGGTATGACCTCTCTCTGGCCAGCCCCCTTTGCTCTGTTCTGCCCCCAGGGCAAAGCATGTGAAGGAGCAGTAATGGGCAGGTTCCATCAGCTCCCAGGACTTGCTTTCAGGGGGCTTTGTAATTAGAATCCTTCCCAATTAGGAGGCAAGGTGAATCTGCATCCAAGATGATAATATGGCAGTGCCCAGCTGTCCAGCTAGCTGCCCTGTCCCCGAGGCAGCCCAAAGAGCAGGAGAGAGGACTTACTAGTGATGAGGTTGCAAAGTCAGGGTTCTGTGTTGGGCTGGATGTGAGACTGTCCAGTTGCCTGGGGTGCTGGAGACTTTTCTAGTTAAATTTCATCTCCCACAAGAACATAGCTCAAGGGGACCTTGTGCTGGGGGAGGGGAGATTCAGTGTCCAGTGCCTGGAAGGTCTCAGCTTCAGTGTTGTAAGTCAGAGTGGTGACCCTGGAGCCTCGAGGGGCTTATGTGGCCTGTTCAGAGACTGAAGGCGGTGGCCAACAGCGGGAGGCTGTCTACTATAATCACTAAGAAGTCTGGCTTTGGAATCAGACAGACCTGGATTCAAGTCCTTGCTCTGTGCTTGGCAACTGATGCCCTTAGGTACATTTGCTAACCTTTCTGAACTTGTTTTCTTATTACTAGAATGGGGATCAAAATTCCTACATTGCAAGGTTGTGTGGAGTACTTGTGTGGTACTTGTGAATAGCCTGCCCCTTACAAACAATGGCTTTTAATATTATTATTATTATTATTATTATTATCATTATTTGTGGTACTGGGAATGGAACCCAGGGGCATTCTACCTCTGAGTTATACCCCCAGTCCTATTTTTTTTTTTTTTTGCAGTACCGGGGATTGAACGCAGGGGCGTTCTAACTCCGCGATACGCCCCCGGCCCTATTTTTTATACTTTATTTTCAAACTGGGTCTCATGAAGTTGCGGAGGGCCTCACTAAGGAGAGAGAGAGAGAGAGAGACGGGGAGAGCGAGAGAGAGCGAGAGCTGAGGCTGGCCACGAACCCGGATCCTCCGGTCTCCGCCTCCCAAAGTACTGGGATTACAAGCGTGCGCCACCACGCCTGGCTCCCAGTCCTATTTCTTATTCTTCATTTTGAAACAGGGTCTCACTAAGTTGCGGAGGGCCTCACTAAGTAGCTGAGGCTGGTCGCGAACCTGCGATCCTCCTGTCTCAGCCTCTCAAGTACTGGGGTTACGAGCATGTGCCACCACGCCCAGCCAGTATTATTGTTAATAGTAATAATAATGAAAAATATCCTCAAAGCTCCTTAGTTCCAGCCATCATTCCTTCCTCTCCTTTGGCTTCTACCTGCCAAGAAATACCTGTCCGGCTGCCTCACATGAGGTGGGATAGTGGACAGGACAGCTTTGAAAAGAATATAATTGGTGTGTAAGTGTAAAGGATTATTATTCATACCAATAAGTTACACTGAAGGCCTCAGAATCCTCCAGTGATAGTGTCTTGGTCCATTTTCTGTTGCTATAACAGCATACTTGAGACTGGATAATTTATAAAGAAAAGAGATTTATTTTGGCTCATGGTTCTGGGGGCTGGCACCAATATTTGCTCAGATTCTGGCAAGGGCCATGTGCTCCTCCAAGCATGGCAGAAATGTGGAAGGGGAAGCAGGTGCACATGGAAGAGAAGGAGAGGACGACGGGGCTGACTTACTTTCTAACAACTTTCAGAATAACTAAGCCTTCCCTTCATGAGGGTGTAGCTCCAAGATACCAACTACCTCTTTTTTTTTTTTTGTGGTACTGGGGATTGAACCCAGGGGCATTCTACCTCCAAGCTACAACCTCAGCCCTTTTTAAATTTTGAAACAGGGTCTTGCTAGGCTGCTGAGAGTCTCACTACATTGCTGAGGTTGTTCTCGAACCTGCAATCCTCCTGTCTCAGCCTCCCAAGTAGTGAGATTACAGGCATGTGCCATCACTCCTGGCTTCCAACTATCTGTTAAAGGCCCCACGACCTGTTCCATTGGGGACCAAGCCTTAACATGATAGTTGGTGGGAACGAGCATATTCAGACCATGGCAGATGGCTCCTTCTCTCTGATGACATGGAGAAGTTCAGGACAAGAGTTCCTGATAGTTTCAGAGGATTCTGTGACATTGGGGTGAGTGTCAATCTAAGCTCATTGTTGCCAGCAACAGAAATTGACTCTGGCTGATTTAAGTAGTGAAGGGATTTGTTGAAGGAGAAAACGACAACTCAGAGCATCATCAGGAGAGCTGAGGAGCCAGAAGGGGGTGGTGGGGGCAGGACCACATCCGAGCTGTGCATGGGGAAGGCGTGAGTGGGGCTCGAATCCACCTCCATCCTTACTGGGTGTGCACTTGGGACCCCGCCTGCATGCCCTGGGACTATGGGCACTATCTCTGCCTCTGCAGGGTGTTCTCTCTGGATTCTGCCTCTTCGTGTCACTTCGAAGTCCCAAACATCGGATCCACTCTTCCTTGGTGACATGCTAGGCTCTAGCTGCAAAGAGGAGTAGGGAAATTTTGAAGTGTCAGGTCCGCATTGCTTTTGCACTGGGAGGAGGGCTCTGTCTCCTTAGGACTCATGTAGTAGGATGGTCCCTGGAGAGAAGACTTAGATATGGGGCAGCCAGAGAGGGATGTGTGCCGATGACAAGTAAGGGGGAGAGATCACCAAACGTCCCTAACTAGTGAGTCATGGTGACATTGAAGCCTTACCTGATGTATTTTTGAGTTGGCTGGTACTTCTGTGACTCCTGCTATATTGAGAAAGGGACATGGGCTCCTGAGAACTGAAGCCCAGATCCTGAGATGGGCAATGTGGCTTCTTGGGGACTCTAGGGTGGGGGAGGGAGGTGAGGGAATCGGTGATGGCTGGATCTACCCCTGCCGTTGAAGGGACCTGGTGAGCAAGGCCAGGCCCAGGGCAGAGTCCAGCTATCAAGGGAGCCAGGGAGTCAGAGCCACGGTCTCAGGGAGAGGGAAGAGCTGGCAGTGTAGTCCTATTGGAGAGCCACCTGTTTGGGGACACACTTGGGTGGTGACACCCCTCCTCACTGGGCTTCACTGTATGATGTGAGGAGGAGATAGGTTGACCTCCCCATCATCTGTTCCAGTTATATTCCAGTATGCATTCCCCAAAACTATATATATACACACATATGGGGTCTTGATATGTTGCCCAGACTAGTCTTGAACTTGAGGATCACTTGAACAAGTGATCCTCCTGCCTCAGCCTCCTGAGCAGTTGGGACTACAGGCACACACTACCATGCCTGGCTCTCCAAAACAATATTTAAGTAGGTCAATGCCAATAAAAAAAAAGAAAGAAAGCTAGTCTTCTAATCTTATCTGTACAACAGAAAAAAGCAAAGCCAGTCTGCCCAGATCATAGGTGGGAGGAGGGGAGAGGCCAGAGCCCATATAGCCACCCCTGTATCACCTGAAGCAATAATGTCCTTCAAGTGTGGTCCCCACACAGCAGACTCAGCATCACTTGGGGATGTGCTGAAAATGCAGATTCCCAGAGCCCAGTCCAGATCAGGGAGCCAGGAGCTGGGGCGGGCCTGGCACTGCTAACCAGCCGTCTAGGAGATGTTGCCTGAGAACCACCACCTGGAGGGTGAGGGGCTACTCCCTTTCTCTAAGGGCCTCAGTTTCCCAATCTGTAAAATGGAGATTGGAATTTTTTTTTTGTTGGTACTGGGGATTGAACCCAGGGGTGTTCTATAGCTGAGCTACACCCTACCCCTATTTTATTTCTTACTTTGAAACAGGGTCTCACTAAGTTGCTGAGGCTGGCCTTGAACCTGTGATCCTCCTGTCTTAGCCTCCCAAATACTGGGATTACAGGCATGCGCCACCATGCTCGGCGCATTGGAATGATTTTTTTTTCTTTTACCACAAATTCCAATAATTCTAGGAGTGGGAAAATCTGATTAGCTGAGTGTCACTGGGTAAATCACTAAGCCTCTCTGGGCACAATTTCCTTATCCCTCAAAGGAATGACACTCAGACACCTTCATGGAGGCAGTGGTACTTGGAGTATGGGCTGAGTTGGTGGCCTTAGTGTGCTCTTGTGGACCTTGCATGTGTCATGTTGTGTTGGCGAGGTAGCTTGGTGCAGCACTGATTGCCATCGCAGCAGACTGGAATGCAGCTATGTATCTACCAACAGGACACTGGTTGAATATATTATGGTTACATCTATTCAGTAAAATATTCTGCATCAAAAAGAATGAGGAGAATCTATATGTACTGATTTGGATTGATCTTCTCAGATACATTAAGTGAAAAAAGCAAGAGAACAATATGTACAATAGGTGAAAATTTGTGTTAAGCAAGATGTGTACCTAAACCTGTTTGTCTTTCTGTAAGTGATCTCTGGCTATAGTAGATGCCTCCATGGAAGGTTTCCTTAGGGACCAGGTTGGAGGTGGGTAGCAATAAGATCTACTTTTCACTGTATCCCCTTTGGTTTGATTTGGGTTAGGATATACATACATTACTGTATTAGTCAGCTTTTTTGCTGCTGTGACCAAAATACCTGACAAGAACAACTTAGAGGAGGAAACATTTATTTGACTCAAAGTTTCTGAGATTCAGTTCATGGTTGGCTGGTTCCAAGGCAGAAACATCATGGCGGCCGGGTGCTATGGAGGAAAGCTGCTCAACTTAAGGTAGCTGGAAGGATGAAGTGGTGGAGGGGAGAGAGACAGAGACACCAGGGACCTGTAGTCCCCAAGGCTACACCCCCAGAGACCTATCTCCTCTAGACACATCCTACCTACCTATAGTAACCATCCAGTAATTCCATTCAAATTATTAATTCATCAAATGGCTCAATCCACTGATGAGGTCAGAACCTTCATGACTTGATCATTCCACCTCTGAATATTGCTGCATTGCTAACACATGTGTTTTTCTGGGAGCCATTCCGTATCTAAACCATAACATACTAACACAAAACAAAACAAAACAACAACCACAAAGAACCAGAGTCCTGTCTGACTCTCTCGTACGTTGACCCCTGGCGGCCAGGGCCCTAAGTCAAGGATGAGCCAGGCGTGCAGGGCGCCCTGCGAGAGGAGGAGGGGGTGACACCCTCACAAATGACCCATCTTCCCTGCCTATTTCTGCAAAGGAAGGTGCAGGGGTCCCTGTACTCAGGCTGTGGGTTTTGCTGAGGACAGAAGCCCTGGAGGGCAGAGCTGTGTTTGCCTGGCAGAGGGAAACCGGCTTCATGTGTGCTGTAGCCAGGCACTGCCATGGGAGTCCTGGGTAGGAGGGGTCATGCCAAGCACAGTGTTGCCTTCACCAATGTCCATCCACAGCCCCTTCTCCCTACATGATGTGATGCATGCTCGTGTTGGGGGATTATGTTAACCCTTTCTGCACAGGAAGAAATGAAATGAGGGCTTGTTTGCCCTAAGACCCTCCCAAGATCCATAGCTGGTAAGTGGCCATGCTGTGATTCTAGAACTCCCCTCACTGGCTCCCTATCCTGGGCAATGTGAATGGTAGAGAGCTCATAGGCTGCTGATCACCTGTGCAGGGAATGGGCGTTACCCTCTGATAGCCCAGAGATTTTTCCCAGGCTGAAAGAGTTCAGGGTTGAAGATATGGATTTGTAAGAGTTGATAATTCTTAGAAACATCCTCACAGTGGGGAGCAAGATGCTCTGAAATGCTGGAGAGAGACCATCTCCCATGGCCGGGTCCCATTTCCCTCTTCTCATTACCAAGTGCCAATCAGGTCAGACACATGACAAAAATGAATATTCTCTGCCTCCTGAGATCCCGTATTCCTTTAGGCCTAGTCCAAATGCCCTCTTTCCAGTGCAGATTCTCTGGCCAGGTCTAGTGGGCCGATCCCTTTGCTCTTGCACAGCTAGAACCCAGGCAGAGATAGCTCTCTCCTTGAGAACACGCCAGGATCTGCATTCTTTGACATCGCCCACTCTGTGGCAAGTTATAGGTGAGCAGCAATGTACTGTGAAGGCGGAAAGATTTTCTGCCCTCATTTCTTACTGTAGATGGAAATACTTCATGGTGAGATGTCTCCTCTGGCTAGAATAAGGGGTATGGGGCAGGGAGTGGAGGCTGTGGGAGCCGTGAGGGGCTGGACCAACTTGCCTGGTGAAGTGTTCTCCCTGGAGGTGGTAAGGTGGGAAGTCTGGGTTGCAGGTAGAGCCTGGATGGGTTCAACCAGAGGACTCAGCAGGTTCAGGGACACTTGTCAAATCTGGATTAGGTATTAGGCATTGGGAAAGCCCAGGGCAGGGCAGGCCAGAGATGCAATTAGCAGTCAGGGAAGAGGAGGAAGAGGCAGGAAGAAAGGGCAGGGACACTTAGTTTCCTGGTGGCCTCTGATGGGGTCAGGTGGTAGGTAATAAAGAATCTTAAGTGCAAGAGGGATCAGAAGTCTCGAAACCTGGTTTTTGTTACTGGTGATTGATCCCAGGGGCATTCTATCTGTTAGCTATACCCCCAGCCCTTTTTAGTTTTTTGTTTTGAAACAAGGTCTCACTAAGTTGCTGAAGGTCTTGCTAAGTTGCTGACACTGCCCTTGAACCTGCAATCCTCCTCTCTCAGCCTCCCAAGTACTGAGATTACAGACTTGCACCACCACACCTGGCTAGGACACACCTTTTTTTTTTGTTTGTTTTTTTTGCAGAACTGGGAATTGAACCCAGGGACATTCTACCTCCGAGCTACACCCTCAGTCCTATTTTTTTATTCTTTTTTTGAAACAGGGTCTCCGTAAGTTGCAGAGGGCCTCACTAAGTAGCTGAGGCTGGCTGCAAATCTGTGATACTCCTGTCTCAGCCTCCCAAGTACTGGGATTACAAGCGTGGGCCACCATGCCTGGCTCCGAACACACCTTTTAAAAAGGGGGCAGTGACCCAGTTCGCAAGATACAGGGGAGGTCATCTCAGAGGGCTGGTGGGGACAGCTGGAACGGCAGTGAGGAGGCCCCTGCAGGCTGGAGTGACTGTTTTCTGCAGTGTGATGGTGGCCAAGCCGGGCTGCAGAGGGAGACAGGCAGCCCAGGTGCCATGGGCTTCAGAGTGGGCGTCCAGCACCAGTCCACAGCTCCATCGATTCTGCTTCTTGCATGACACAAATAGCCGGAAATGCAAACACCGCTGCATCCAAGCACAGCGCCCCTTGGTGTTACTAATTAACCTGGAGCTGATTCCTTGCAAGGGAGCAACTCCACCACATCCGAGCGGCCTGTGCGGGGAGGCAGGTTGGTCAGTGGCTGTCCACAGACATCTTTCCCCAGTTTGTCTTCAGAAATGACTCAAACAATCACCCGGCCACCCCCCCATCCCACCTTCCCAAGGTGACGGTGCTTAGGTCTTATTAGTTAAGAGAGGGACTATTTTGTGTAATGGAAAAGTCACGGAGAGAGAATGTGGTGTGAATGTTAATCGTTTTTTTTTAACTTCGCATTATGTGATCCGTTAACATTAATATTTAATTTAATGCAGTCAAAAGATTAATGCTTGTGTTTATTTCTAAAAAAGGCAAGGATGCTTCAGGCTGCTTTTCAGCTTGGTTGAGCTTTGGAAAAAAATAAACCCACAAAAACAACAACAACAACAACAACAAAAAAAACACAACAACCCATCCAGCACAGAAGAAATGTATTCATGCTGCAATAATACAAATATCCTCTCCCCCACCCGCTTCTCCCTCCTCGACTCCTAAAAATAAGCCACAGGGTTCTAATGGGGACACTGATTAAATATTCGGCTCTGTAATTTATGCCCAAGTGAATCCCAACAGGAACCAGAGGCCCTGGAAATCTGTTGTGAAATAATTATCCTGAATGACATTGTGGAGCTGGTCTGCGAGGGTGCTGTCAATAATGCATTAGCCCAAATCTGTTTGAAATACGGCAAGGAAATTACACGATCTTCATGGGAACCTGAAAGAATTATCAGTAAACAAATTTAATCAACTTGATGTTATGCATACCACTCAACCTCTTATTATCTGATCATCTGGGTTTAGAACACGCAGGGGAATTGAATGACGTGGGATGTGTGAGGCTGTGGCTGCGGCTGCGTGTGCGTGTGTGTGTGTGTGTGTGTGTGTGTGTGTGTGTGTGTGTCCGTGCTTGATGGAATCAGCCTCAGGTCTCTGCATTTCTCCTCCTTAGCTGCATTTCATTTGCATTTTTTTTTTTTCTGGCCTGATTGTTGGCTGCCAGCTCTCACCGCAGCCTGGACCTTGAACACCCATTTCCCCCAGTGTCTGAACTCCCCTTAGAAAAGCCAGAGGCCTGCCCACCCTTCCTCCAGATGCCTCTTCCTCCTCTTCTGCCTTCCAAAGAAGGGGTGGTGGGTCCTGTCTGGCAGCTCAGAAGCAAAGAGGTGGGGGAGGAAGTGATGCTGGTACCTGGGGAGACATCTCCTGGTGGAGAAGAAAAGGCCCTAGAGCCTTGGGTTCTAAGTGAGTATCTGACACTAATCTGCCAGGCAGTCTTACTCGAGTCCCTCCCATCTCTGAGTCTTAGTTTTGTCACCTAAAGAGTGGGGCTTGGGTTATGGTCTGTGTGATATCATGACATCTTGGTAGAAGCTAGGCAGCATCTCATTTGTGTGGATTGTTCTCGTCTTCGAATCTGATGGGGACCCTGTAGTGAAGGGGTCTCTCATGACCACTTGGGAAGTTGGAGGCAGACTCAATATGTAAACCTTTAGATCCACTTCTCACAATGCCCCATGCCCCAAGGCAGAACATCGCTTTTCCTCTGCACCACAAGCTGCAGAAAGCATTTCCAAGCCTGGTGTAGTGGCACAGGCCTGTAATCTCAATACTTGGGAGGCTGAGACAGGAGGATCACAGATTCGAGGACAGCCTCAGCAACATAGTGAGACTCCCAGCAACCTAGCAAGACCCTGTTTCAAAACAAAACAAACAAAAAAGGGCTGGGGGTGTAGCTCAGAGGTAGAATGCCCCTGGGTTCAGTCTCCAGTAAAACACACACACACACACACACACACACACACACACACACATGCACACGCACACGCACATGCACATGCACACACACATACACATTAAAGCATTTCCAACTGAGCCCTTGGTTTCATGTCAGGGGACAGGTGGTCCTTCTTGAGTCTGCAAATCTCCTTCCATTTCTGGCCTCAGCCTCCCTATCTGAATGACAAAGGGGTTGGAGGTATGGCCTTTCCGGGACCTCTTATCCTAGCCTGGACAATTCTATATTGTCATCTGCTGTCTAAGTTCCTCAGTTGGCTCTAACTTTTTGCTTTGAGGGAGAGAGTCTAGCATCCATTTCCAGACCAGAACCCCCTGCTCCTTCCTTGTGAAGGGGAAGTCTATTCCTGCTGAGGACCTGCTGTCTCATCACCTAGCACTGGGCCCTGTAGGGAGGACATGCTCAGTGAGTTCAACTTTGTGCTGCCTCTGGGCCTGATATTCATTTAATTTGATGGGACCTGGGAAGTTCTACTTGGGGAAGTAAACACCAATTCATCTCACAGTTTTTTTGTTTTTGGATCTACTAGGTGTCTGTTTTTATAGTTGGCATTAAGTGGGAGGATAGTAACATTTTTTAATATGCATTATATGCTATGCCTTGAGCTAAGTATTCCATGTGTTTCAAAGCATAGTGGAGGAGATGTTCCCATTCCCTGGGAATGGGCCATTGGGAAGTAAAGGTAGGAAATGAGGAAGGATGCACCTGTGTTTTAAAGAACACCAGAAACGAAGGGGTACCAACACCCCTCTGGAAGCTACTGAATGGTCTCTTCCACCTCCAGCCGTCACTGCAGGCCAAACCTTGGCCACACATAGTCCCAGCCTAACAAATGAAAGTGTAGGTCTGGCACTGTCCAGTATGGTAGCCACTCGCCCAAGGTGGCTACTGAGTATTAAAAATGTGAGCCGGCGTGGTGGCGCACGCTTGTAATCCCAGTACTTGGGAGGCGGAGACTGGAGGATCCGGGTTCGCGGCCAGCCTCAGCTCTCTCTCTGTCTCTCCCTGTCTCTCTCTCTCTCTCTCCCTCTCTACTTAGTGAGGTTTCCGCAACTTCGTGAGACCCAGTTTCAAAATAAAGTATAAAAATAGGGCCGGGGGTGTAGCGCGGAGGTAGAATGCCCCTGGGTTCAATCCCCGGTCCGCAAAAAAAAAGAACTTTAAAAAAAAAATAGGGCTGGGGGTGTAGCTTGGAGGTGGAATGTCCCTGGGTACAATCTCTAGTACTGCAAAAAAAAAAAAAAAAACTTTTTAGTAATCATATGAAAGAAGTTAAAAGAAACAGCTAAAAATCATTTTAGTATTATATTTTATTTAACTCAATATACCTAATATGTTATGTCAACATAAAATGTTGTGAATACGATATTTCGCACTTTTTTATACCAAATCTTTGCAATATTACATTTACAGCGTATCTCAATCTGGAATAGCCACATTTTTTTTTTTTTTGAAACAGGGTCTCACAAATTGCGGAGGACCTCACTAAGGAGCTGAGGCTGGCTGTGAACCTGCGATCCTCCTGTTTCAGCTTCCCAAGTACTGGGATTACAAGCGAGCACCACCATGCCCGGCTTAAAAAGTTTAAAATTGCATATGTGTCTTGTATTGTATTTCTATTGGACAGTACTGGTTTAGATATTCAAAGAATTTATCTCATGGAGCAGGGAGCCCCAGGAGGGTAGCCGTGTGGCTTTCTCTTCCCATGTCTCATGGGGGAGGCTTGAGGGCAGTTTGTCCCCAACCCCATGTAAAGGATTCTAAGAGAATCAGTCAGAAAGATGGGGAAAGAGATCCTGGATATGAAGGAAGATTGACATCTTATTTCTTATTAAGTTCTTAGGCAGGGAAATTGCTGATCTGCCTTTTGCACTTATTTGAACAGAGCTAAAAGATAATTGGAGAGTTGGTAAGTAGAATAATGGTCCCTCAAAGATGTCTACCTGCTCATTCCAGCAACCTGTGGATATGTTACCTTCTGTGGCAAAAGGGACTTTGCAGATCTGATTAAGTTAAGAACCTTGAGATGGGAGATTATCCCGGATTATCCAGCAGGGCCTAATCTAATCACAAATACTTGAAAACTGAGAACCTTTCTTGGCTGCCGTCAGAGATGGGATGACTGGGCCAATGAAGAAGAGGCAGGAGGAATTAAAAGTGTTAAAGGGACTGAACTCGCCATGTCAGTTTTGAAGATAGAGGGAGGGGGCCATGGTCCAAGGAACGCAGATGGCCTCTGGAAGCTGAGAACAGCAAATAAATGGATCCTCTCCTGGTGCCTCCACAAGGGAACAGCCCTCCCAACACTTTCTGACCTCCAGAACTGCAAGATAATAACTTTGTGTTGTTTTAAGCCATTAAGTTTGTGGTAATTTGCTATAGTAGTGAAGTTGCATGAGTTGAGAGGCCATTTTGGAATGCAGCTAGACTTGAGTCATTCTGCCAAGATCCATCCAAGCAGCTGGCTGAGAGGGAAGGTAGCTTAACAGTAAGAGGCTTCAGAATGGACCACCAAGGGTGGGAGTTGAGGGGGATCAGAGGAGGTCAGGTTGAGCAGCTTTTGGGGGTGTGTAGTAAGGAGCCCCCCTACCTGTGGGGTCTCCTAAAGAGTTCATGGATGTGTTACAGGATGAGTTTGAGACCTACCATATAGAGATTATTATCAGAGATAGTGAAGAGAGGGCCATGCAAGAGCTACAAGCCACCGGTAGCAGCTAGATAGGCTAGGTTGTGCTAAATAACAAACAGTTTCCAATTCTTAGTGCCTATGACAATGAAGCTATTTTCACCGTTCATTCTCCATATTTGTTTCTACTTCTCCTAGTGGAATCCATGCTCACATGGCATTTACTAAATCAAGTCACATGGGTCCACTTAGCCTCAAGGGGACAGAAAAGTATAATTCTGCTACATGCCCGAAAAGGGCTAGAACTGGAGATATTTATTTATTTATTTATTTTTTGCGGTACCGGGGGTTGAACCCAGGGGCGTTCTACCTCCGAGCTACACCCCCGGCCCTATTTTTTATCCTTTACTTTGAAACCGGGTCTCACGAAGTTGCGGAGGGCCTCACTAAGTAGCTGAGGCTGGCCACGTACCCGGATCCTCCGGTCTCCGCCTCCCAAGTACTGGGATTACAAGTGTGCGCCACCATGCCAGCTTTGGAGATATTTATTGACCAGCACTAATGTCTATCAATCTTCCTTTCTGTCATCCCTATCATTGTTTCCAGGCCCAAAAGCACTTGAAGAGAAAAGGCCCTAGAAGAGGAATGGGAGGAGGGCAAAAGAGAAGGCCTTGGTCCCTCTCTCATGGCAAGATTTTGTGTGTGTGAGATGCCGGAGGGTCTCATGCATGCTAGGCAAGTGCTCTACCACTGAGATACATCCCCAGCCCTTTTTATTTTATTTTGAGACAATGTCTCATTAAGTTGCCCAGGCTGGCCTTGAACTTGGCATCCACTGGCCTCAGTCTCCCGAGTAGCTGGGATTACAGGGGTGTGCCATCATGTCCAGATTTCATGGCAAGGTTCTTGGTTGATGCCTAGCTAACATGGGAGGAAGAGGAGAATGTGAGTACTAAAGCAGATTTGCAATTATGATTGTAGGCCAGACTAGACTTTCAACTTAAATATTGAAAATGAAAGGAGGCTGGGGGCTCTTCCTGTGATGTGATCACAAAATAAGAACTGGAGATTCGTCGGGTTGTGGATAAAAGCAGTGCTTAGAAAGATGTAAAGCTGTTTTTCATGTGTGGTTCACTAATTTCCAACTCTATTAAACCAACTACCCATGCACTTAATCCTCAAAATGATCCTTTGAAGCAGTCACTGTTATTACCTTCATGTTACATATGACAAAACTGAGGCTCAGAGAAGTTAAGCAATGTATCCAATGGCACACAGGTCAAGCAGCAAGCTAAGACTTGAATCCAGATTTGTCTGACATCAAGAAGGTGCTTTTAAAATTCATTTTTGTTGTACTGTACCATTACCCTGCAGTAAGGAACCTTTCTGGAATGGACAAGGAGAGACGTGCCTACAGTGTGAGCCCTCTGTGGGTAACAGGGTAACATTCTGGGGTACCCACTAAGTGTCAGGCCCTGCTGGAGATTGATATGCATTACCTCACGGAACTCCCAGGGCAACTCCACAAGGTAGGCAATTCCACACCTCTTTTGCAGAGGAGCCAAACTGAAGCATTGGGAGATAATGTGTGGTGCCCAATGTCCGGCAATGGGTAGGTAAGATTTGAACCTCGACTTGAGAGTTTCTTGAAACTCTCCCCACCCGGCAACAATTCTCCAGTGAATGAGCTTTGGAGGAAGGGAGGACCACTGTCGGGTGGAAATGTCTTGAGGAGGGCCTTAGGGTGATGGAAGCCAGGGGGTGGCAGGTGAAAGTGAGAGGGCACACGAGGGGCTTGGGGACAGAGACAGGTGGGGCTGATTGGCACTGAGAGTCTAAGAGCAGGGCGAGAGGAAGGCAGGTTGCAGTCAGATGGGAGTCATTGGAATGCCAGGCCGAAGAGCTTGACTGTTTTCCCTCAGGCCCTGGGAGACCATTTGCAGTGAGGCCTGGCATGCTGATGGAGGAGCGGGAGGAGGCCAGGAATCGGGTGACCAGGGCTATTGCTGAGCGCTAGTGCTGGGACTTTCTGCCCGGGGAGTCATTATCCCCTAGCAGACAGAAAACAGAAAAGGCCTAGTGTAGGTGGAAACATCCCTCAAAAGAAAGGCATGGTCAGGGTTGGGAGACATTGGGAAGGTTCCGGGTGCAGCAGGACAGATGCCCCTGCATGAGGCTGGGAGGCATCACAGGGCAGCAGAGAGAATTCAGGTTTGGTGCATGGCAGGCTGCATTTTCAGGTCTTGGCTTACTTTTTCACCATTGATGTGACTCTGCATATAATTTTGCTTTTCTGACATACACAGAAAACCAACAACAAACTGTTGAAATTTTGATTTAGAGTGTCCCCCCTAGACCTCACAGAAATAAGGCAGCCATGTTGGAGACAGGCTTAGTTGCTGAGGAAGGGTCCCAGGGGGTGCAGCCTTGAGGATTTTATATGGTTCCTCCTCCCCCTGCTCTCTCTTGCTTTGGGCCTCTGTGATGTGTAAGGGCAGAGCACTTGCTTTCTCTCTCTTTTTTTCTCTCTCTCTGCTTCCTGCCACCATGCCCTGAGCTCCACCAATGTAACCTGACATGGACTGAACCCCTGAAATCTCCAGAGCTCTGAGCAAACAAATCCTCCTTCCTCTAAGTTGTGTGGTGGTCAGATGTTTTGGGTCACAGCAGTGCAGTGAGACTGCTGCCCCATGAGTGTGGGCTGTAGAACCTACAAAGCTCCTCACACCGTACTTTAACATGTTCTGACATGTAGCCCCTTGAGTTTATCCGACCTCCCTTGTGAGCCTCTTTCCTTTAGGGGAACAGTGAAACCTCACATGCCAACTGACATGTGTCTACCAGCCTATTCCGTCTCCTTTCAGTTAAAATGTTCCCGCTCCTCATTTTCATCTTCCGTCAGGACTGGTTTAAGTAGTCTCTTTGGGATTCCTCCAGGACTCTATAAGTGAAGTTCAGTCTTTTGGAGCTACACGCCTTCTTCTTCCCCTCTCCAAGATGGCACCTGAGTTCCCGAGGAGTTAGCCGCATTCTCAAGGAGGCAGAGAGAGAGGGGCCCTAGATCTGCATGGTGTCCTCCATATCCAGGGGCTAGTCGGGTCAGGGAGCTAAGGTAGGACAGGCCTCTTCTATCCCGGGAAATGAGCTGCTGGTGGTCTGTGATGTTGGCTGTTTATCCTGAGGCCACAGGTTCCTGTCCATGGCGGCTTCTTTCTCTTGCTCTCAGGCCTCTGTCTCTCCCTCCCTTTGTGTGTCCCCTTTAGGTCCCCTCCTTGATGGAGAGTTGGGACGCCTCAGCCATTTCCTGTGGTCCCTGCCAGGCTGTCCCCCTCTGCCCTGCTGGAAATGCTTGGGTGAGTGGCTTTTCCTAGAAGCTTGGAGACTCCTACTAGTAGACATGGGAGTGGACCTTTAGTTATTTGATAGCCTTGGCTTTCCCTTCAATCTGTCCAACATATCTCTTGGAGGTGAGACTACAATTGAGAGAAAGGGTAGAACATGTCAGCCTCACTTCTCTTTCCCCTCCCTCCATCCATTTTTTCCTTTCATATAACCATTTGACCATGAAGAGATGAATGCCCTGGCTTAACTTTGGAGAAATACCCTGCTCCAGGCCATGTTCAGGGATCCTGACTCCAGGCCCAAGTCCTAGGGATAGACAGCTAAATTAGGCCTGGCCAATCAGATTATCCCATTTCCCTAGCCAGTGATTGGTTCAGGGTTGGGCATGTGATTCACATCTGTGCAATGAGAGATAGCCAGCTCTGAGAGCTTATAGCTTTATGACAGAGGAGCTTGCTTACTCTTTTTTTATTTTATTTTTGTGGTACTGGGGATTGAATCCAGGGGCATTCTACCTCTGATCTATGCCCTAGCCCTATTTTATTTTTATTTTATTTTTAGGTCGATGAGAATCTCACTACTTGCTGAG
The DNA here is from genome assembly GCA_004027185.1 of Glis glis. Lineage (NCBI taxonomy): Eukaryota > Metazoa > Chordata > Mammalia > Rodentia > Gliridae > Glis > Glis glis. The sequence continues at coordinate 5,422 of PVJS01007760.1, read as the reverse complement.
GCTGTCCTTGAACCTGTGATCTCCTGTCTCAGTCTCCCAAATACTGGGATTACAGGCATGCGCTACCAGCTGGAGCTTGCTCACTTTGAATTGCAATGTAATTTACATAGAGTGAAAATGTATAGATCTTTAGTGTTCAGTTGGAAGAGTTTTGTCAAATTTGTACACAGTTGTGTACTCCACACCCAAACAAAGTTATAGGTAATTTCCATTGCCCTAAGAAGTTCCCACAACCTCTTTTCCAGACACTTCCAGAAAGTTCTAATCTCTTTCAAGTCAATGCTGCCTACTACCTAATTCACATACCAGAGGCAACTACTATTCTGACTTTTATCACTGTAGATTATATTCCTGTTCTAGAACTTTTCATTCTGGACATTTCACTCTGTTTCATTATCTATTTGTCTGTTCTTAACCCAATATCACACTGACATGATTACTGTAGTTTCACAATAAATTTTTTTACTTTTATTTTTTTCAATGCTGGGGATTGAACTCAGGACCTTGTGTGTGCTAGGCAAGTGCTCTACGCTAAGTGACATCCCCATTCCTCATAGTAATTTTGAAGCCAGGCAGTATACATTTTCTAATATTTTTGAAGTTTGCTTTTGCTCTGTAGGTCCTTTGGACATTCATATACATTTTAGATTCATGTTTTTGATTTCTTAAAAAACATGGATTTAAAAAAAATTTGGAGTTTGATTGGGATATCACTGACTCTACAGATCAATTTGGAGAAAGGTGTGATATCTATATTGAATTCTCCAGCCCAAGAATATGATATGTTTCTCCATTTATTTAGTTCTTCTTTAATTTCTTTCAGCAATGATTCATTGTTTTCAGTGTAGAAGTCTTCCATTGTGTTCATTCCTAAGTACTTCAAGTTTTTGATGTTTTGTGGCTAATCTGCAAGTTTTCTATATGGACTTTCTTAGCTGCTGGGAGATAAGACAAGCAGGGGCCACGTGGGGGAGATTGTCTGCCTGAGAGTGAATTAAAAACAGAAGTTAGGAGGAGAGAGAGAGAACGAGAGAGCGAGAGCGAGAGCGAGAGTGAGAGAGAGAGAGAGAGAGAGAGAGAGAGGATTTGAGTATTTCTTTTGTTCAGTTTTGAGTGAAGCCAGCTCTCTCCTGGACTTTGCTGGAGACCACACATTTACCTCATGTGCTGAAGGCATTTTGAACAAGATTCCTGTCACTTGGAGTGGTGTCGTGACTAAGCCCATGTCTGACTTGGTCCAGCCTTGAAAGGCTAGTATGTGTGTGTATGGGTGTGAGTTCTATGCCCACAAGGAAAAGAAAAACATGGACCACCAATTCTTGTTCCATCTTCCCGTGAATGAGAGCCGCGGGCCTGCTGAGTTCCTTACTCGGTGACCACTATGGATCGAATGTCTCAAAATTAATTCTTTGAACCTCCAATGGGATGGTATTTGGAGACTGGACCCTTGGGAGGTAATTAGGGTTATATGAGGTCAAGAAGGTGGAGCCCTCATGATTGGATTAATGCCCTTCTAGGAAAAGACACTACAGAACTTCTCTGTCCTTCCATGGTCAAGCACAGAGGAAAGGCCATGTGAATGCGTAGGGAGAAGATGGCTGTCTGCAAGCCCGGAAGACAGTCCTCGCCAGAACCTGGTGCCCTTGACATAGGATAGAAGAAATAAGGATAGGTAGAAAGGAGACCATTGGGGAAGGGAAAAGAAACTGTAGCTTTAAATCCAAGAAGCTCCGTGAACACCCTTTCCTTTACTCCCCAAGTCTGTGCTCCTCCGCTTCTAAATTCTTAAAAAGCTCTTGAATTTTAGAGTACTGAGTCCAGATGATTAATGCCTACATACATTCCTAGTTTGCACAGTGCATTTATTTTAGGCTAAGTAAAGCCAAGGGAAAATATTGTTAGAGGCTTATGATACGGCTCCAAACATTATCTGTTGACAGTATGACGTCAACCTAGGGATCCTGAATGAACCAGACCATCATGACCCACCCTGCTCCAGGACTAAGAGGATCCAGCTCACCAGGCTGACGTCAACACCCACGCACTTCCCATGTTCACTATTTATAAAGTGTTCTTTATAAAGAAGAGCTCACGACCCCCACAGGGTGTCTCACTCCTGAGCACCCACACTCCTTCTCCCTTTGAGTGTGTATTTCTTGCTTTCCTAAATAAACCTTCGTTTGTACCTCTTTGACGTGCCCCAAAGATCCTTTCTGTGGCATAAGTCAAGAACCTGCCAGGGCTGAGTTGAGGTCCCTTTCTCCCTTCTGGGGGACCTCCTCAGACCCCTATCCGGTGACATTTCAAAATGTAGCAGGGGTCCATTTCTTGGATTAATTATGACCTTGCGGCTCAGCTAGCAGGTGGCTTATTTTAAAACTAACATATTTTTAGCTGGGCGTGGTGGCACAAGCTTGTAATCCCAGTACTTTGGGAGGCGGAGACTGGAGGATCCAGGTTCGCGGCCAGCCTCAGCTCTCTCTCTCTCTCTCTCTTTTTTTTTCTCTCTCTCTCTCTCTCTCCCCCTCTCTCTCTCTCTCTCTCTACCTAGTGAGGCCCTCGGCAACTTCGTGAGACCCGGTTTCAAAATAAAGTATAAAAAAATAGGGCGGGGGTGTAGCGCGGAGGTAGAATGCCTCTGGGTTCAATCCCTGGTGCCTCAAAAAAAAAAAACGAAAAACAAAAAACAAAAAACCTAACATATTTTTTTTTCTTCTTCTCCCGTTAACAAGTAACATGTTCTTATCAGTTTACTGAGCGCAGGAATGAAGGGCTGCTGCTAGCAAGTCCAGGGGACTTACCTCAAGGCCGTGTTCACTGACTTCTCCACATTCGCTAGCAAGTCAATAAAATCCCTGTTCCCTTCTTCCCAAAGGCTTGTCCCAATTATTTGATTTGACAAATTGGGGCAAGTATGGAATTATTGGTTATACCCTGGCCTCAGATTTTTAGCCTCTTTTTGGGGAAAATAAATTTCTGCTGAGTCACCCAGTCTGTATCATGTTGTTATGGCAAAATAATATAATAAATATTTTTTTTTGCCGGGCGTGGTGGCGCACGCTTGTAATCCCAGTACTTTGGGAGGCGGAGACCGGAGGATCCGGGTTCGCCGCCAACCTCAGCGCGCATGCGCGTGCGATCTATCTATCTATATATCCTCTCTCTCTCTCTCTCTCTCTCTCTCTCTACCTAGTGAGGCCCTCCGCAACTTCGTGAGACCTGGTTTCAAAAGTAAAGTATAAAAAAATAGGGCCGGGGGCATAGTGCGGAGGTAGAACGCCCCTGCGTTCAATCCCCGGTACCGCACAAAAAAAAAAAATTTTTTTGCCGGTACTGGGGATTGAACCCAGGGGCATTCTACCTCTGAGCTCCACCCCAGCCCTATTTTTTATTCTTTATTTTGAAGCAAGGTCTCACTAAGTTGTGGAGGGCCTCACTAAGTAGCTGAGGCTGGCTGCAAACCTGCGATCCTCCTGTCTCAGCCTCCCAAGTACTGGGATTACAAGCATGCGCCACCATGCCTGTCTTATAATAAATATTTTTATTGCAGACTAATGTAGTGATCTGTTAAGTGAGTTCATTGCTCAAAACCTTCCTTCCTTCCTTCCTTCCTTCCTACCTACCTACCTACCTACCTACCTAAAAGAAGCACAATCTGAACCCATACTGAAGATAAAACAATTGTCTCTATTAGATGGACTGTGGTCCTGTCCTCAGGGGATAAAACAAATATCTGTATTTTTTTTCTACTGGGGATGGAATGCAGGGGCATTCTACCTCTGATCCTCTTTTAATTTTTATTTTGAAACAGGGTCTCTCTAAGTTGCTGAGAGTCTCACTAGGTTGCTGAGGCTGGCCTTGAACCTGCAATCCCCTTGTCTCAGCCTCCCAGGTACTGGGATTACAGGTGAGCGTTGTGGTGCCTGGCTAGATCTCTGGAATGCTGTTGAGGAACATGCGATCTGTTCTGGCTTCTCTTGGGGGCTATGGCGTCACAAGAAGCACACCAGCTTGTGGTGGCTGCTTGCTCTGCAGCCCAGGGAGCGGCCTCTTGTTAAGTTCTTTGGGTTTAGACTTTCCTTCTGCTGGCAGGAAGGGTTAGGGGCCGGAGCAGGGACTGTGTGTGTGGGAAGCACTTGTCATTTTCTCCAATACAGTTTAGCCATTCATCCATTCAACCATCCATCCTATCAGCACTGAGGTGTTTTTCTTTTTAATACTTTCATTGGTGCATTGTAACTGCACATCATAGATTCAAAGTGACATGTTAATACATGCACACATCACTTCCCTCCCAGCGCTGAGATTTTATTGGGATGAAAGGTAAAACATATATCAGGTGCATTTTGTGTATTTCTTTCACTTGATTCCCATTGCAACCCTTTGGATGGACAATATTATTACCCTATTTTACAGATGAGGAAGTGGAGGCTTAGAAAGTTTAAGCCACTTATAAATCCAGATGACGAGAAAGGGACAAAGCTGACATCTGAAACTCAGTGCTCATGTGCTCCCTGTTTTGAGATTCTGCCTTGGTTTTTCTCTGTGCAAGTCCATGCTTATCATCGCAGGGGGGAGGCAAGAGGGTTAGGAGAGACCAAGGATGACCCTTGTCATCAAACCCAGCAGCCTATGGGAGGAGCTGAGACAACAAGTGAATGGCTGCAACACAAAATAGAAACAAGAAGTTCGTCCCTCCCTTCCTCCCTTCCTCCCTCCTTCCTCCTCCCTCCCTCATCCCTCCCTCCCTCGTCCCTCCCTCGTCCCTCTCTCCTCCCTCCCTCCCTCCCTCCTCCCCCTCCCTCCCTCCTCCCTCACTCCCTCCTCCCTCCCTCCCTCGGATTGAACCCAGAGGCATTCTACCTCTGAGCTACACTCCCAGCCCATTTTTATTTTTGTTTTTTTGAAACAGGGTCTTGCTAGATTGCTGAGAGTCTTGCTAATTTGCCGAGGCTGTTCTTGAACCTGTGATCCTTCTGTCTCAGTCTCCCAAGTACTGGGATTGATTACAGGTGTGTGCCACCATGCCCGGCTAGGAGTTTCTTTAATGATACTAATCTACAGTGTTCAAGGAACAAACACAGAAGCAAAATTGGAATTCCAGGAGGTTCTTGAGAATTCTCAAAGTCATAAGTTATTTTTAAGATTCCCATGTTGTCCATTCTCTTTACTCATGATTATGAATAGTTGGCTTTTTTTTTTTTTTTTTTGCGGTACCGGGGATTGAACGCAGGGGCGTTCTACCTCCGCGCTACACCCCCGGCCCTATTTTTTATACTTTACTTTGAAACCGGGTCTCACGAAGTTGCGGAGGGCCTCACTAAGGGGAGAGAGAGAGAGAGAGACAGGGAGAGAGAGAGAGAGAGAGAGAGCGCTGAGGCTGGCCGCGAACCCGCGATCCTCCTGTCTCCGCCTCCCAAAG
>PVJS01007759.1:0-55068 GCA_004027185.1 Glis glis | reverse complement strand
TCTCTCTCTCTCTCTCTCCTTAGTGAGGCCCTCTGCAACCTCGTGAGACCCGGTTTCAAAATAAAGCATAAAAAATAGGACCGGGGGCGTAGCACGGAGGTAGAACGCCTCTGCGTTCAATCCCTGGTCCTGCAAAAAAAAAAAAAAAAAAAAAGAAAGGCGTGCACCACCACGCCCGGCTAAATCAACTAATTTTTCCAAGTGATTTGAAATATCGCCCTTGTCATACATAGTATTAACTATTTCTCAGGACTATTTTGTTTTAATATCTACATCACCAACTGGCAAACCATAGCTAATGAATAAATCCAGTCCTACCCACTGATTTATATATTGTCTATGACTGCTTTTGTACTAGAAGGGCAGAGTTGAGCAGCCAAGACAAAGACCATACGGCCCACAAAGCTCAAGTCTTTTGTTTCTGGTCCTTTATATACAAAGTTTGCTAATCCCTAATCTATGTATCAATTTCTAGCTATAAATTGTTTACATGACATTGGACTAAGTCTAAAGTTCAGCTAATAAAAAAATCCTCTTTCTTGGCTGTTTTTGAGCATTTATTCTTTTATATATAGTTTCAAATATTTTTAGAGAGTTGAAAAATTAAATTAAAAAAAACCCTTCGGGATTCAAATTGGGGTTGTATTAAATGGTGTTTATGTGATATTGCTTTATCATTCAAGAACGCAGGATATTTAAGTCTAGTTTTATGACCTTCCATAAAATTTTATTCTTTTCTTCAGACATCAGCCATCTTCCTTGTAAAATATTATTCCGAAGTAGTTTATAGTTTCTTAGCATTATGAATAGGATCTTTTTGTCATTTTCCATTTCTGTTTATCACAATATGGGGAAAACCTATAGATTTTGTAAACAGTCATGATATACTAAACTTCCTTTTTTTAGTAAAAGTTTCTTGGGTTTCACTAGCATACAATCATGTCCTCTAAAATACAAATAATTGCATTTTATTTTCTATATTTATAACAATTCTTTAATTTTCTCATCCTAAATCATTATTTCAACCCTCAGTATTGATGAATAAGGGTGAGGGTAGATATCCCCTGTTGTTCCTGATTTGTCTACTGGTTACTTCTACAACCTTTGCTCACTCTACCACAAACACCCAGCTTTACCGCTGTTCCTTCAACAGGCAAAGAGAATCCCTGTCTCAGGCCGTTGCACATGATATCCATGCTGCCAACTCTTTCCCCCAGATATTTATTTACATGGCTTCTTTTTATGCTGAAGTATCTGCTCAGAAGACAGCCCTTGAGAACAGTCATCACTGGCCAGCCACCTGACATCGCACCTTGCTTCACTCTGCTCGCCCTTCAAGTGGCTTCATTTTTCTTCCTAAAATTTATCCTGACCTGACCTGGGTAGGTATTAATATATTTGTATATTAATTATTAGAAGTATATTGATTGATTTCTCCCCCAAATAGAATCTAAGCACCAAGAAGGAAAAACATTTTCTGTTCTGTTCACTACTGTGCCCTCCATGCCTATAACACCTGGTTGTAAAAGGTATGCAATGAATATCTCTGCATATTCATAGAACATCCATATAAATAAATTGAAGGAATACACAGTTTTAATGCTTTCAAGGGATCCTCGTTTGGCAGATGTCTTCTAGTGTTTCATGAGGAGTCCTTGCTGTAGAACTACTGGGCAGGTACCATGCTTTCCTGGGGGGCAGCACCCAGTCTCCCAGGCAGCTCTTCGGTCTAAGCCCTCACACTAGCTGTCTCCCCAGTTCATTTTTAAAATCCCACCTAGAAAAGAGAGAAAAATATTTTTCCTTTTCTTTTTTTTGGGGGGGTGCTATTGGGGATTGAACTTAGAGATGCTCTACCACTGAGCTACACCCCCAGACCTTCTTATTTTATTTTTTTATTTGGAGATAGGATCTCGCTAAGTTGCCCAGGCTGGCCTCGAACCTGTGATCCTCCTGCCTCAGCCTCCCACGTACTAGGATTACAGGTAAACACCACTGCACCCTGCAAGAAGAGAGCAAAGTTCTGAAGCCTCCATGGGCCTAGGGTGGGTAAGAAGTGTACCTTAGATCTCTGCACACTTGCCTACATGCATGGCTCAGGTCTGGTTTGAAAGCAGTCACTAGAGTAACCAAAGACTAGCTATGACAGATACAAAGTCTCCCACTCTGAACCCTTAGAGAAACTCAAACCCAGGTAAAAGCACTAATGTATTAAAAAAATACTTTTGGGACAAGTCCTCTGGCTCTTCTCCATGCCAACCCCTCAGTTCCTCCTCCAGGAAATTCTGAAGCTGTTTTTGTTGTTGTTGTTGGCTGAGAAGAGCTCAGAGGCACAGGTTTAGACTGCCACCTTTCAAGAATCCCCCAGGAACTGCATTTCTCTACTAGATATAAAATATAGTTTAACTTACAAAAACTAGATCAATTACAAACACAAATTTGGTCAGTTGTTAAACATTCAGGGAAATGAACCACACCTACCTGGGCAGTATCTGTTCAAATGTTTTGGAATACTGGAAATAAAATTTCAGGACAGTTCAAACTTTTAGTTCACTGATGTTTTTCAGCATCATCCATGTATTTTCCCAAAAATCATGAAAACAAAATTAAAACAAACCACCATATATTCTTACCTGGAAGCAGGAAAGTGGTTTGCATATTCTTAACAGCAAGACTACTTTCTTGGCCCATGTAAGCATTTTCCAAATTTTCCTGCAGGAGTTTACTTTAAATTTACTCCTCTATTACTGAACATTACATCTGGCTGGGATAAATGTCTTGCATATTTTATTTATTATATGTTATTTGGAAGGCTGTGGCTGGTTGCTCAGAGAGCACCCTAATGTCATTCCAAAGAGCCTAATCACCACATATGGTAGATGGAAAAAGCAACCACTCTCTTGTCCCACAATCACAAGACTCTTTCTAACCCCCTACCGTGGGCTCTTTCCGTGGGAATAAAAAGCAAGAAACTTCAGGAGTCACAGGACTTACTCCTTTGAGTTAACAGATCTAACCATTTGTAGAGTATCTTGTAATTGTTAGAAAATTCTCACATCAGACTTTAGCCCCACTGTTAACCTCAAGCACAACACTTTTAGATCCATAAACGCAGGATTCCCTTTAAGAAATTTTATGATCACACACCTAAGCACAAATTGCATTATTAACTTCAGATTATAGCAGAAGTTACTGAAATCTACAGGTTTATAGGGCTCAAATGTGAGAACTGGAGTCTTAATGAGCTAACCGGATTTTCAAGACACAGTAGACTTCTGAGACACAAAAACTGGAATTAGATTTATGCAAACTGGTACTTTTCTGGAATGAGAGTAACTTATCCCCTAGTTTTTGTTTGTTTGTTTTTAAACATAGCAAAATTAAGCCAGCCGTTGTTGCACACGCTTATAATCCCAGTACTTGGGAGATTGAGACAGGAGGATCACAGGTTTGAGGACAGCCTCAGCAAGTAGTGAGACTCTCAGCAACCTAGCGAGACCCCGTTTCAAAATAAAAATAAAATAGAGCTGGGGGTGTAGCTTGGAGGTAGAATGCACCTGGGTTCAATCCCCAATGCCACAAAAAAATAGCAAAATTAAATTAAAAGTGAGAGCCCTAAAAAAATGAAATAATCCTGATGCAATTTAAAAATTTGGTTAACTAGATCATTTTGTAGGATCCATATGAATCAACTAGACCTCCCAAAGGGAGTTTAAGGGTTTAAGTGACTAACCAATCTTTCAGTGCCCTTTGAAGTTCTCTAAGGCTATATAATGCAATTTGCATGGACAACATAATAACTATTTTGCTTTTTCCCCAAAAGAAATTGAAATGATTTATATAAATTAGACATGACTTACATTGTTTATTTAACATAGACCATCTGGAATACATATTGAACACATTGGAGCATTTTGTTTAATTTACTTTAGTAATCCAAAAAGTCACCCTATCTATACAGTATTCTCCCTGCCTTCCACATTTTCACTTTTCGTGGTTTCATTTATCCATGGTCAACTGGCATTGTCACAGCCCAATCCTCCTTCTGATGCCTTGTAGCCTAACGCTGAGTTACAATATCTATGTCATTCACCTCACTTCATCTCATCTGGCAGGCATTGTGTCACCTCGCATCCCCACACTATGCCTAATCTATAAGTTAAACTTTATCATAAATATGTTACAAAGGAAAAAAAAACCATAGTCTAGGGTTCAGTACTACCCACAGTGTCAGAAATCCATGGGGGGCTTAGAATATATCCCTACAAACAAGGAGGGGGGCTACTGTATTAACTAAAGTATCCAGATAAGTGTTAACTCACTCAAGAAACTCTGGTTTGTCCTTTCTGAATGATTGACATTTTTTTAACACTAGGGGGAAAAAGAAAGCCTCAGTTTTATAAAGTGGGAAAGAAAATCGGAGAAGAGGTTGACTCACGCACCCAGGGTCATCCAGCAACCAGTGGAAAAGCCAGGGCCAGAGATTCCTCTGCACGCCCCAGGGCTCTGTGGACTAACCAGAGTACACAGTCTGCCTTACAGCCTGGGGGCTTGCAAAAGCCAGGATAATATGCTTAATGGTAGCAAAAGAAGGAGGGCGCATATCAAGTTATCCTAAGAAAAGGCTTGGCAGGCGCCTGCTACAGGGGAAAAAAAATGACAGCTCCAGCTGGAAACCTTTCTCACCCATTCTCCAAAACAAGTTAAGCGATCCAGGCAAATCCAACTTCTTACTGTATATTTCTGGTGAGGAACTTTGGGGAGACAATTGGTAAAATCAAGAAATGGGAAATATTCATGATTCACACACTATACACTTACTTGTCAAAGTACCAAATCTACCATCCATCCAACCCTCTCACCTTCATTTTTGATTAGTGAACTAAAAAGGAATGCCTGGGTTCAATTCCCAGCACCACAAAAAAAAAAAAAAAAAGGAATGGGCAATTGATCTTACTTACATAGCCCTGCCTTGATAACATGGCTATAGGCTTCAGTCCAAGGAGACCATGCATGCTCTCTATCAGGATTAATAGTCATGGAAGTTTCAATGAGCCTCCCTTCCCCAAGGGTGGAACTATTATAGACCACAATTTACTTGAGAGACTCTGTTTTTTTAACATCCTTTCCTTGTAACACAAGAAACATCTCATCAAATGTCCTTATATGCAATGTATTGTTGGACTAAATATCTCACTATGGCCACTTGTTTATAAAATTACCTCATGAAAAAAATAATAAGATTCTATACACTACAATGGAAAGTTGAGAATGTGATCACTAAAGAATTACTTGTACTAAAATAGACCACATAAAAGCTCTCATTGCCACAATTCAGCAAAATCTATCAGCTACACAGCCTCAACTGTCTCAATGTAAATTCTAAAAATTTGATTTTAGGATTAGGAGTAAATAATATTCCATTTATAAAAATGTCACTGGTAAATGTCTGAGAGAGCATCTAACAAAGCACAATTAATGTTATCCCAGTCCAGGAAACAGGAGAGTAGTTAAAAACGGACAAAACAATGCTAATAACAATATATACTAAGGATTTCTTAAATGTTTCTAACAATCTAACTGTATCATCTCAACTGTTCACTCTGTATAGAACAAATGAACAGTGTGGACAAATGCAGAGAGATTTCAAAGCACTATCACGCTGCCATCAAAGGAAAACTTTGATAGAATTTTGTGAAACAAGAGGTTTTGACAACAGACGCAGTCTTTCACAGATGCAAAAATAAGTTATCAAGTTTATTCACTGATTGGTCTGAAAACAAAGGTTCCTAAATGCCCTTCTAAGAGAAGAAAATTTACTCAGGTATATACCAAATATTATACACTGTATTGTATCCTATATTTTACAGTTGATATTGCATAAAAGAGATACTAAAAACTAATCAGCATTTGGGGGCGGGAAGTATTGGGGAGTGAAGTTGGTCAAATTGTGTTTTTAATATGTCACAATGAAACCTATCATTCTATATAATTGAGATGCAGCAATTTTAAAAATAGCCATTTTTATGTATTTCTGTAAGGACACTACCCTACCTTTTCTACCTGTTTTTATCTATAACATCCCTGATATACATGCATTTGCTTAACATATCCAATGACAAGGAACTCACTACCTTTTCAGGTATTCTAAAACAGAAGCATGAAAAGCATGGATCTCCTTCTAAGTCATGATAGATGCCAGGCCTCAAGAGAAACAGTCTTTTACTAGGCACTCAGGTAGGCAGGCCACATCTAAAATATCATTTTTAAACCATTTTAAGTTTAAAAGGTCATTGGACACATAGACCAATGGAGCAGAATAGAAGACTCAGAAACAAATCCACACACTTACAGCCAATTGATTTCTGACAAAGGAGTCAAAAACATATACTGGAAAAAAGATAGCCTCTTCAACAAATGGTGTTGGCAAAGCTGGTTAACCACATGCAGAAAAAATGGAAATAAACCCCACTTTCTCACCCTGCACAAGAGTCAATTCAAGATAGACCAAAGACTTGGAAATTAGACCAGAGACCTTGCAGCTACTTGAAGAGGGCATAGGTCCATCTCTTCAACACATAGGCACAGGAAAAAACTTCCTTAACAAAACCCCAGAAACACAAGAAGTTAAAAAGAGGATCAGTATGTGACATTGCATTAAACTGAAGAGCTTCTGCACAGCAAAGGAAACTATCAATAACCTCAACAGAGAGCTGACAGAAAGGGAGAAGATTTTTGCCAGCTACTCCTCTGATAGAGGACTAATATCTAGAATATACAGAGAACTCAAGAAACTCACCACTAAAAACACAAACAACTCAATCAAAAAATGGGCAAGTGAACTAAATAGGCACTTCACAAAACAAGAAATACAAATGGCCAATAGATGTATGAAAAAAATGTTCAACATCATTAGCAGTCAGAGAGATGCAAATCAAAACTACCCTGAGATTTCACCTAACCCCAATTAGAATGGTAATCATTAAAAACACAAACAATAACAAATGCTGGCGAGGATGTGGAGAAGTAGAAACTCTAATACACTGTTGGGGGGATTGCAAATTAGTGCAACCACTTTGGAAAACAGTGTGGAGGTTATATGAGCTTACCATATAACCCAGCAATACCACTTCTAGGTATCTACCCAAAAGAATGGAAACCAAATTACCAGACTAATGCATGCATATCTATGTTTATAGCTGCACAATTCACAATTGCCAAACTATGGAACCAGCCAAGGTGTCCATCAACAGATGAATGGATTAAAAAACTATGGGATATGTACACAATGGAATTTTATGCAGCCATAAAGAAGAACAAAATTACATCGTTTGCAGGGAAATGAATGGAATTAGAGAACATTATGCTAAGTGAGATTAGTCAGTCACAAAAAGTGAAAAATCAGATACTCTCCCTAATATGCAGAAGTTAGGGAGAATAGGGCATAGGAGGGGCTTCAAACAAGGAGGGGGATGAGAGGGGGAAAGAAGGAAACATCCTAATGCACAGGATGTACATACACAAACTTATCAAAGTCAACTACTATGTTGAGCAGGAGAAGGAAGGAAGAGGGAGGGAACGAGCCGGGCGTGGTGGCGCACGCTTGTAATCCCAGTACTTTGGGAGGAGGAGACCGGAGGATCCGGGTTCGCGGCCAGCCTCAGGCCAGCCTCAGCTCTCTCTCTCTCTCTCTCTCTCTCTCTGTCTCTCTCTACTCAGTGAGGCCCTCCGCAACTTACTGAGACCCGGTTTCAAAATAAAGTATAAAAAAATAGGGCCGGGGGTGTAGCGCGGAGTTAGAACGCCCCTGGGTTCAATCCCCGGAACCGCAAAAAAAAAAAAAGAGGGAGGGAACGGGGGTGGGAATTGGGGGAGGGCTAATTGAGCGATGTGTGCATGTATACTTCTACCACCCTAAAACTCATCAAGATGTATGATTACAATGCACCAGTAAAAAAATTAAAAATTTAATTTAATTTAAAAAGGTCATTGGACATTGAGACTATGTGGAGAGAACTGTGAGGAATCTGGAAACCAGGAGATTTAAATAACAGCTGAAAAGGATGATGGAATATACTAATTCTTCCTTAACCATGAGGGATATATCCCAAGAACCCCGGTAGATGACTACAGCCATTGATACTCTGAATCTGAATCATATAAACTATCACTTTTCCTATACGCCTTACAGCACATTATTGTGTAGTACCTGAGTCAGTCTGTCCTTCCAGGCTTTATACCCTGGTGGCTCATTTGTATCACCACACCCTCATTCACTTCAGGCCATTACTAAGTAAAACCGTGGTTACTTAAAGAAAAGCTCTGCAATCATGACAGTCTGATAACCAAGAGAATAGAAAAAGAATCATTAGGTAAGAATGTTTAGAGAAAAGCAAACTTCAGCTCAACAAAGGAAAACTTTCACACAACTAGAAGTATATAATAAGAAAACTGGCTGCTTCATTTTATGGGAAGTGTCCAGAAGGAGTTTGCAAACCATGTGAGGCTCACACTGCAGGGCACAGGCTGCTGAACTGAGTGGCTTCCAAAGTATGGTCACTTTGGGCTATTTATGATTTTCCTCCAGGATCTTGAACAAAATCACCAATCTCCAACTGTCAGTGGTAACACAGTAGCATCATAATTTTATGGTGGTATAAGAGTAGAAGAAAATGTCTTTCTTGTGTAGATAAGTGTTACTAAGCCCTGGGCCTGTCATAGGTATCAATTAGCCTGATTAAAATGCACAAACATGGTATAGGATGGAGGGGTGACAATCTTTATAATGCAGCTGATCAGAGGGTAAATCCCATAGCAGCCCTTTGCACCACTAAAGAGAAAAGAGCACGCAGGTCCATGCACAGCACTCTGCAGGGAACAGCTGTGACCCGACAGTGGGAACACTGGTCACCCATGTATCAAAGTCCCAGAGAGCAGCATAGCCACTGGAAACTCGGGCTAGAACTTATAGTTGTGAAACCTTTTTCAGCGGCCAAAATTTTTCAGTCACATGGAAAGTGAGGTTGTCAAGCTTCCTTAAAATTCCATTCTTCAAAATAAGCCTCTCTTCCCTAGAGAGACTAATTAAAAACAAAAATCCACATTTCCAATCATCTCTCCTTTTGGTCAGAAAGACTAATGAAAAACTAGACTCACAGATAAAAGGCTGTTTAGCAGATTAGTCAACCTCCCTCCACCCTTTGGCACCACCAGCCCAACCTCCCCTGGAAGAGTTTAACCACAATGAGAGACACAAAAAACATATCTCAAGTGATTCACACCAAGAAGATTAATCATTCCAAGCCCCAGCACAGGGACTTGTAGTACTGTGACTACATATGGAATCTGTCACACCTCATATCTCAATCTACAAAAATGGAGGGTAAACCTCCCCCTTACTTCCTCCCCACCAATTCAGGTAAAGAAATGTTCAGAAAATATTGGAAGGAGGAAATACAAATCAGTATCAGAATTAGTGATATACTGAGAAAACTCATAAGCAGTTCCATGATAAAAATGACTAAAGAAAAGAACAATAAGAGCCAGGAGAAAGGGACCATTTTATTTCCAAAATCAGACATAATAAATTAGAAATTAATAGAAAAATGCCCTAACAGAAGATCAGTTAATGGCATTATTAGTAATGTGAATATAACCAAAGAGAAATTAATGATTAGAAGCAAAGTGCCAGTACCCTGCAGCTTTAGAAAGAAACCCAGCAAAACCTCATTTATCTAACACTGTAGGAGGCTGAGTTGTGCAACATCTTTGAGTTCACCCCATTCATACCTTTAAACAATATTGTATTTCAAACACTCCATATGAAACAGAAATGAACCCCCTCATTTGGATAGATATAATTCAGAACATCAATTATAATACCCTGCCATCAAGGCAGACATCTACCTTGTTTCTACATTTAATGAATACCAATATCATGGGGGTTTCTCTTGTTTTTTGTTTTTCCTTGATCTTGGGAATTGAACCCAGTGGCATTCTAGCTATACCCCAGTCTTATTTATTTTTTATTTTGAAACAGGGTCTCACTAAGTTGCTGAGGCTGACCTCAAATCTACAATCTTCCTGTCTCAGCCTCCCAAGTACTAGGATTACAGGTTTATGCCACCACACAAAAACATGCTCAATGGCATATTTTTTAAAAAATTATCGTGATGTACATTCATAATTTTTCCTTTTACCCATAGATTCTTCATGCTATCAATAAGTCAGCTTTAAGTCTTTCCAACATAATTTTCCTCCATCTTCCAATGAGTTGCTTCTAATCTAATGTGGGCTAGGACACTAAGTAAACAAATTTGTTAGGATTCTATGTAAAGCAAAAGTTGATGGGATATGACTAAGGGCCCAATAGCCTCACCTATAGAATTAGTTTATGTGCTTTTATGCATGGACTTTATGGAAATAACTTTAGGTTGCTTAGAAGTCTTTTTCTACCTGCTTCAAGATTCTTAGCCACACTCTGGAAAACTGAGATTCTAAAAACTAATCTCTAGATTAGAAGAACGCTTTTATATTATGGAGCAAGAAATGAATTTTTATTTCACATCTACTATATGATGCTACACATACCCGTACTTGTGAAATGTACAGAGAAACAAAGAAAGAATGAGTGAAGTATATGATAACATGAAAAACCACAATACAGGCATGGTGGTGCACACCTGTAATCCCAGTACTTGGGAGGCTGACACAAGAGGATCACAGGTTCGAGACCAGATTCAGCAACTTAGTGAGACTCTCAGCAACCTAGCAAGATCCTGTGTGGGGAAAAAAGACAGAAAATGATATGGGACAGTCATGCCAAGCCCAATAATGGAAGACCAAATCTGTCAGGAGAGTTTGTATTTTGTCTTAGGGCAACCTGAAACCACTGAGGGATTTGAACTAGAGGGATAATGTAAGCAGCCCTTTGGGTAGGAAAATTTAATCTGGTCCCCTACTTAGTTCAGGCTACCATAACAAAGTACCACAGTCGGGGTGGCTCAGAAACAAGAGAGCCAGGTGTGGTGGCACACACGCTTGTAATCCCAGTACTTGGGAGGCTGAGACAGGAGGATCACAGGTTCGAGTACAGCCTCAGCAAGTAGCGAGACTCTCATCAACCTAGCAAGACCCTGTTTCAAAATAAAAATAAAATAGGGCTGGAGGTGTACCTTGGAGGTAGAATGCCCCTGGGTTCAAACCCCAGTACCACAAAAAAAAAAAAAAGAGAGAGAGAGAAATTATTTCTCAGTCTGGAAACTGGAAGCCTAAATCCCAGTGCCAGTGTGGTCAGGTTCTGGTGGGGGCCCTGTTTTGGATGAAGACTACCAACTTCACCTCATATTTTCACATGGAAAAAGGATGGGGAACGCTCTTTGGGGTCTCTCTTATAAGGGCACTAATCCCACTCGTTCGGGCTCCACCCTTGTGACTTAATTACCTTCCAGAGGCCCTACTTCCTGATACTATCCCATGGCACATGAGGATTTCAACACATGAATTTTCAGATGATGCAAACATTCAGTCCCTTTACCTCTGGCAAAGAGGAAGGGCTTGAAAGGTAAAAGAAGGCATTACATCCAGTGAGCAATCATGAAGCCTTCAATGAGGTGATGCGAACAGAAAGGAGCCCATGGTCCAAGAAGTAAAATGGGTTTAAACTGGGGTGGGGGCTGCGGGGGAGACAGGAAACAGTAGCAGCAGAGAATATTTAAAATGGTGGCCGGGCGTGGTGGCGCACGCTTGTAATCCCAGCACTTTGGGAGGTGGAGACCGGAGGATCCGGGTTCGCGGCCAGCCTCAGCTCCCTCTCTCTCTCTCTCTCTCTCTCTACTTAGTGAGGCCCTCCGCAACTTCGTGAGACCCAGTTTCAAAATAAAGTATAAAAAATAGGGCCGGGGGAATAGCACGGAGGCAGAACGCCCCTGCGTTCAATCCCCGGTACCGCAAAAAAAAATAAAAAATAAAAGGGTGGATGGCAGAGATGCTACAAAAAAGTCACTGCACAACTTGGTTAGTGGATGTCTGTTCTATCTATAAAACTGGAAAATAATATGCCATTTGAATATGGTCAAAAGATAAAGCTAGCAAAAGAAAGGTCTAAGGATACCAGGTATTTGGCTAGGAATGTGAAAGAGAAATCTTGCACCAAACATAAAAGGTAAATAGATAATTCTTATGAGTTCTGTATTCTTTTATTTCACTATATAATATTGAAATAGAGAATTTTTTGTATTCCAAAAAGCTAACAGATACCTTATTTCACAGTTTTAGAAGTATAAGAGACTGCTTAGACCACCTTCCCTAATGCTTCTCTTAACATTCTGCCACAGAGTCATCAAGTCTCTTCTGTTAAAGGAAACTCATTTCCTTTTCTGATGGTTCCAACTGATTTAAAGCCCTGTTAGAGATGAAATCAATAGAATGTCATTAAGATAGAAATCTCTTCCTTGCAACCTGTATCAAGTATTTCTAAATTCTATTTTCGGAAGCTTTTCATATCTATGACACAATTGTTCTTGTGTGCATGCGTGAGGGTGGAAGGTATAGGGGTGGTATTGGTGATGGAACCCAGGGATTCTATCACTGAGCTACATCCTTGGCCCTTTTTATCTTTTTATTTAGAGACAGGGTCTCACTAAGTTGTCAAGTCTGGTCTCACACTTGAGATTCTCCTGCCTCAGCCTCCCAAGTAGCTAGGATTACAGATATGTGCCACCACACTCAGCCCTCTATGAGGCAAGTCTTAAAGCACCTTTAAAGAATAAAAATAAATCAAGCAGTTAATTTCTTCTACATGATAAAAAATAACCAGATCTTTTTGTTGTTACAATAACTCATTTAGCTGTCAACCATGTGGGTCGTATTATCACATGTTGGTATTTCTCCATTAATGGTTGTTTAACTGGGTCTCCATTGGCTTTAGAGTATAAGATCCATTATAGCTGCCAATTAAATGACTAGTTTTAGTTAATTTATTGTCAAGAAATATTAATTTTTCTGCCCAATAATGATTAACCGTCTTTGCCATCTAAAATTTCGTCAACTCCCTTGGAAAGACTTACTGTTTTAGAAAGCTAATTTTCCCTTCTTACCCATCCCTAGTACTGAACTACAGCTACTGGTAAAAGAATTATAAGAGATATTCAGTATTTGATTGTTAAATGCCAGATTCTTTTACTCTAAAACACTAACTGTGCAGGGAATTTCTGACACCTTTCTCAACAAGCCAGGAATCTATATAATGAAACTGATGCCTTCCATTTTCTACATAAAGGTTCAATTCATTCAAAATTGGGCTTTATAAATACCAGGTTCAATGTCTACTATCATCACTGTCATTCAGTTTTATTCAGTGGTTCTAGATAAATAGGAAAAAGTAAGTATATAGATTTAAAAAGACAAAATTGGCCTTACTTGCAGAATATGAGTATCAACCTAGAAAATCAACACCAAAATTATTGGAATAAATAAGATTTTGGTGACAAAATGCTACATGGATCAAGATGCACAAATCATCTTGCTTCCTGTTAAAAAAATTAAAAACATAATAGAGAATTCTTACAGTTCAAAATGACAGACAGAAGATATGCTTTTGTCTCCCTTCTCTCCTAAGACAAGAAATCAATGCAAAAGGGAAAAAACCTGAACAACATATACAACAAATCTGGGGAGGGATAGTGATTATGAGACAAAGGACACTGAAACAATTCTCTTTTGGATGTGAGAAGAAAATATAAACCAAGAGCAAAGGAAGCTAAAGTCCAGACACAGGAGGGTATAGTGAAGAGGAAGCTGATCTCCCCAGAGAGAAGGTGGGCTCACCATCAGGTGTAGAAGGTAGGTGTAAGAATAAACAATGATGTTACCCCATTGACATATAATTTTTTATGTTTTTATGTGCCAGTTAAAAATAAATTTAACTTTAAGAAAGAATTGACAATGAAAATGGTATAATTAAGGAGAAAAACTGTACAAATTACTCCACTTCTCCCAAATAAAACACAGCTTTCCAGCTTTCCAACCCTGACCCCAGAGACAATCCAGGCAAAGAAGCTGATGTCTGGAAAAATCAATCAAATTGCCTACAAAGACACGCATTTACTTTGAGCGTTGATATCCAAGAATCAAGAGTATCCCACTTGTACATCTTACAGACACCCCTTATGCTTAAGGACGAACTTCCCACCCACCCACCCAAAACAAGGCCTTACCCGTAGGCACACATTTATGCAATTTTTTCCATAGGAGAAAGGCCTAGTGAAGAAAGTGGCATATGAGGAAAACTACCACTCTCTATCCTGAATAGTCAACAATCACAACTAAAAATATATATGTATAAAAGACAAAAAAAGGTCACAAGAACTACTGAGGAAACAGATAATTTATGGAACAGAACTTTAAAAAAACTAATTTTTATAATAAAAATAACTGAAGACCCAACATAAAAGAAAACAAACAGCCTGATACAAAAGAGTTGAAGAAAAAAATTCCATTGCTGAAATTAAAATATTTAAAATAATAATTTAAGGAATAGAGGAAATCCCAAAACATTGCAAAAACACAACAAGACGAAAACTAGGACAGAAAAGACAAGAGACACTGTGATTCCAGCCTAGAAAAGAACATATACAAAAGAGAAAGGCTGTGATTATTTTTCAATAAGTAACAAGGTCCCAGAGGAAAGTTGTGAGAAACAAACAAGATGAGTGAAACAGACTCACATTTAGATTCACACCTGTGACACTTCAGTATAAAATGGACCAAAATCCATAAAAGTTTCCAGAAAAACAAACACACAGAGAGATCACTTACAAAAGAGTGAGAATCAGACTGGTGTCAACATTTTCTACCCCAGTGTGACACAAGTAATACAGTGAAACATTATCTTCAAAGTACTAAGAACTGTGAACCTAGTGTAAGAATTCTGTATCCTGCCAGATATCGATCCAGTGTGAGTACAAAATAAAGACATGGTTCCAAATGCGTGTCACAAAACCTCCCCTATACCATATACTCTGCTTGAAGAATTATGTATAGACACCCCCAAAAACAAGTGAGAAACTATGACAGGGACGAGGACATGGGGGAAACATCCCTGGAGACTGCAGTGCAGCAGGTTTAGAGAAGGGCAGTCCAGACTACAAAAGCAATCAGAGAACTCTGAAGAGGCAGAAAGAAAAGTGGATTCCAAGAGAGACAGTATGAATGATCTTTCACATATTTTAAACGCTTGTTATGTTTTTTCAAGGAGAGAAAAAAAGGTAATTAAAAACTCTAAAAAATCCAAAAAAAATCTAAAAGAAAGCCATGATCCAAATATAAAGCCTCTAACATACAACAAGACTTTCAGCAATTAATGCACTATAAGAAAAGGCAAACCAGATAATCAAGATGCCAAGAACATCTCCTTTAAGAGTTTGGAGGTTAGAGACACTAAACATAAAAAGTAAAAATAAAAATTTACCCCATGCTCATCTCAGTGGTGAAGACTCTGTTATCCTAATAATACCAATAGTGTTTACTGGTTTTCAACTTTTAGAATCAATATACAGATAACACCTTAGGAGATGTAGCTATTTAATTAGGATTAAAAAATAGAATGTAATGTTATCAGTCTTGGCAATGTAAAAGCAACTAGCTGACAGAAAGTAGGAACTGGAAAGGAAGAAAGACAGGTGGATGTAGGAGTGGAGGACATTGCTGTCACCTTCAGACACAATGAAAAGTCAAGAGATATCAAGAAAAGCTGGGGATATAAATACTGAAATAAATAATTTAAAATCAAAAGGTACTCAATAGAAGAAATAAACTGAGGAAATGATAAAGTGAATACAATAGGTAATACATACACATTAAATTGGCATGTGTCCCAGTTGTGAATAAATAATGTTCAAAACGGATAAATCAGCTGGACATGGTGGTGCACACCTGTAATCACAGCTACTCAGAAGAATGAGGCAGGAGGACTGCATTTTTTTTTTTTGAGGCCAGCCTCAGCAACTTAGTGAGGCCCTATATCAAAATAAAAAATAAAAAGAGCTGGGGATGTAGCACAGTGGTAGAGTGCACCTGGGTTCAATCCCCAGTACCACAATAAATAAATTAAATAATTAAATTAATAAGTCAGAAGATATGGACATTGATACACACACATATGGGTGTGGTGGACCTCTCTTATTCCTGAATTACCCTAAAACTTTTAACACGTTCTCCACATTTTAATAGTTTCCTTAATTGTTAATCTCACTTTCTCGCAGTAGAATGTGAATGGCCAAGCTAAAGACATGGCCCAGGATCCACCGATCAAACCTAATTCAGCAGTGAGCCACAGGAGGGAATGGCCTGGACCAGGGAGTCCGTTTTCCTGGCACAAGTGTGAAACGTGCTCTTCAGCCGGAGGCGGCAGCAGCTAGCTCAGTCATGTTGGCATTGGTGCAATTTGCCCGGCACGCTAATGTTTTATGTATGCCACTAAGAAACAAAGTAAAAGACAAAGCCTAACCACAGTGCTGACTCAAGCCTCAGGGAAACACAGTCCCATACCCGCTGCCTCTTGGCTCAGACTGGCCCATCTGATCTGTTTTAGAAGTGTTTATTGCATGGTCCCCCCAACTTTGAAGCTTTTTGCCCTTAACCCCATAACTCAACAGGCTCTGTCCTTTCTGGCGCCAGTTACACACCCCTCCTTTCTCTCATTACAGAGTAGTACAGGTTTTTAAATGGTCTGCCCAACCTTTTTTTTCCATAAGCCCTGTTATTTTTAGTAAGCAACTGTGGAGAATCCAGAACTTTGCAGAAATATGTATATATTGCATTATAGCAGAAATAGCTATATAATATATTCCTTAGTGATATTGAAGTATCAGAAGAACAAAATATGGAAATGGTTAAAAATGGTCAGGGAGTGGGGAAAGGAGGGAAGATATGGTTTTGAATTAGACGCTCTGCTACACTATGTATTTTATAGCTGTGTTAAAGTATAACTTTGTTTCAGTCTCTTCTACTCCTGTACTCAAAAAAGAAAAAGATAACAGGAACAAACTATAATAACAATATTATCACAATATCATCAAAAATACATAAAATATTGAAAGGTAAACTTAAGATGTAGGACAGTTAAGTAAAGAACTATATAATAATTAAAGATATAAAAATACAAACGAGTAAAGAAACAAACCAAGTTTCAGGAAGAAAAGCAATAAAACAATGTATCAGGGAGTGTATGTTTTTGGAAGGACTGACTATTCATGACTGATAAGGGTGGCCCCAATAATGAAGTAAACTAAAAAAATAAATTCCTTTTTTAAAGCCTTTGTGGACCACAGTTTCAATAAATATTTAAGTTAAATTATCATAGATACTGCAAAATCAGGATTTTATTATAATAGGAAAAGGCAAGAAAAATCTTACTGATTATAGCATAAATGCCCCAATTTTATAAGTTTAATAGGAGAGAATAAGTAGCCGGGCGTGGTGGAGCACGCTTGTAATCCCAGTACTTGGGAGGCTGAGACCAGAGGATCCGGGTTAGCCGCCAGCCTCAGCTACTTACTTAGTGAGGCTCTCCGCAACTTAGTGAGACCCTGTTTCAAAATAAAGAACAAAAAATAGGGCTGGGAGTGTAGCTCGGAGGTAGAATGCCCCTGGGTTCAACCCCCAGTACCACAAAAAGAGAGAGAGAGAGAGAGAGAATAAGTTAAACAGACATCAAAGAACAAAAAAGTCAAAAAGTTTAGGTTTTTTGCATTACACCTCAAGTGTTAAGCTATGAACACAATGCATATGGATCTTTTTTCTGTACGAAATGAGGTAATAGATTTACTTCTATTTGCCATTATTCAGAACAACAAAAGCAAACAGTTTAAACAAAATGAAAATCTTGAGTCAAACTCAAATAATTCAAGAATATAAAGGGATACTTCAAAAACATCAAATAAGATGAGAAGTAGAAAAATATAATTATATAATTTAATCTTGCTTTATATAGCTCCATGTAGAAAGATAAAAATAGTAATGCCAAATGAAAGAAAATGTTAGTATGGTTTGCTAGTGTATACAGTATTTAGGAACATCATATATATGTATACACATACATGTGTGTGTATGTCTGTATTTTAAAGCATTATACAAGTGGGTAAATGTGTAAGAAAATTCCTAGACATGTTATAAAACACGTTGCAAGCTGAAATTTAGAAGCATTTCATAAGTAAAACTCTTGACTGATAATTTTTAAAGCATGAAATAATTTAATTATAAAATAAATATTCTAATATGATGCACTGTTATATTATGATAATATCAGAGTTCAAGAATTTAAGACTTGAGATTGAACTACGGTACTGCCACTTATAGCTGAGTGACTCAGGGAAGTTTCTAATCTTTCTGAGGTTCAATTTCCTTCTCTCTAAAACAGGAATGGTAACTTTTAGCATATAGTATAACTGAAAGGATTAAATCAGAACATGCAGGGTCTGAAAAAATCCTGGCACAAAGTAGACATGATCGAAAAATATTACCCCTTCCCATAAATATATTTCTATTGCGAATATCATTAATACTTTTAAACTACATTTGAATCACATCACAAATCAGTTATTTCATCACATCTAAAACTATTTATAAATTCTGCACAATCTTTGCTTGAAAAGCTGCATGTTGTAATAAAAAAAGTTAAGGCTTTAGAATCCAGCAATCTGGGTTAAAGCCAGCACTGCCCTTCACTAGCTAGCAGTCATTTCTACCTTCTCCAAACCTTAGTTTTCTTGCCTATAAAGTAAAGACAATGGCCAAGGTGTAATTAGAACTGCTATGAATTTATAAGGAGATATGTGGGCTGGGTGTGGTGGCTCACACACCTGTAATCCCAGTACTTGGCACCAGGCTGAGCTTGAGGCCAGCCTCAGCAACTTAGACCCTATTTCAAACTAAAAAATAAAAAGAGCTGGGGGTGTAGTTCAGAGGTAGAATGCCCCTGAGTTCAATCCCCAGTACCAAGAAAGACAGTAGGGGTGGGGGGGATAGATAAGCATAAGGTGTATTTATGCTAAGTACTGTTATATAAAATATACTTTAAAAATTAGTTAAAAACCTATACTTATTATTTTAATCTTCTTTAAGACAGAAGTCATATAAAAAATAGACCAGGTGGCAGGAGTGATATTCTCAGTGTATTTTTTCCTACAGAAATTACCAGTTTCTCCTTTTATTTCTTTCATTGAAAAACCAAAGGCCACATTTTTTTTAAAGTTCAATAGCATCACTCAACAAATCAATAATGATCATCTATCTATGGTATTCTAAATATTCTTCACAACTACTAAGGATCTAGCAATAAACAAAATTAAGAGGAATTGGCCAAAAAACACCAGGCAGGGCAAGAAATGTAGTAGCCACATCCCTGTATAGCTTCCAAGAGCCTGAAATTTGCTCCAATTAGTACAATTAACTAGCTGTAATCATGTCAAAGCAAATCCCATAGGAAGGATGACTTGGAAGTGTAGCCAAGTCATCAGCCTTCCTATTCTGGAAAAGAACATGAGGCCACTCTTACCAGACAGGAGGACAATGTCCTACCTGCTTTCTTGGTGAGGCCAAACTACACCAAAAACAATTCCAAAGTAAAAATCAGACTTACTCCACTTACTCCCTACGAAAAACACTTAATTATACCCTAGATAAATCTAAAAGATTTTTTAAATCATTTCTTAAATAGTTTTTTATATTAGAAGCTTATTTTAAGCATGAAAGATGAACACAAAATTTTTAACTTATACCTTATTTACAGTCTACCATCAGGACAATAAACTACTCGCAACGATTAAATACAACATGTTAAATAGACAATACTTTTAAACTCAAACATCCTTGTACTATCAAAGAGATATATAATTTCATCTGGTAACATTCTTTCATTATATGTTTTTACCCAAGGTTTAGAGAAGAGATTCCTAATTTGTTTTTAGTCCAATAGATCATCTGTTGTTCTGATATATAAATTAATTAAAACACTTAGGTCACATCATAATACATGTCCTAGAATAAAACTACTGACATACTATTTAGTGAGAGATATAACATAAAATACATTTAATTTACAATGACAGACCCCACTGCAAAAACCTACTGATATTAATATAATACTTGGTGTAGGAGAGGCCTCTAGTGGTTGTCAGTGGTTACTGACTCCCCTCCCACTCCCAACTCCTGACTCAGAATGTTGTTTTCAGCCTCTCTCCTCTCTCTCTCTCTCTCTCTCTCTCTCTCTTTCTGTCTCGTTCTCTCGCGCTCTCTCGCTCTCTCTCGCTCTCACTCTCTCTCTCTCTCTCTCTCTTTCTGTCTCGTTCTCTCGCGCTCTCTCGCTCTCTCTCGCTCTCACTCTCTCTCTCTCTCTCTCTCTGTAAGTAAAATAACTAGTATTCAAACACTGAATTATTTAATGAATGTATGCAACTGGTACTTAAGAATTAGGGATTCTCTACAGGCAAATCCAAGTTTCCCATGAAACCAATTTAAAGCCGTGCAGTACAAAGCACAGAATCTATATACTACTTTGCTAGTATTAGCAATCGTAATTTTTTAAAATAAAGTGTATGCTAGTCTAAATCCTATGAAATTTTTTTAAATTTAAATGTTACAAAATTAGAGTTAAATCTCTAATTTAGTTAATAGAACCTCGCTATTGGTCTTCTAAACCTGTTTTCCACTATTAACAAATACACTGATTAAACCAGGACAAATGCAAAGCCTAAGCAACTTTGGTCCTTTTTATATATAAATGACTATAATACATCCAATTATAAAGGTTTAACTCCATCCCAGTTCCACTCCTAAAATATCCCTTTTTTTGTTTGGCTGAGACCTCTCAACCTCCAGAACCCCCACATCCCCACCCCATCCCGCCAGCCTTTTGCCTACCTTACCTTTGTCCAGCCGCCAGTGAAGTCTTTTATGGCAAGAATGGAAATAGTGGGGTAAAAGGACAGGAAGCAAGAATCTTAAATCCAGGGACACTGAGTGCCCCCTCCCAGCTGTGGTCACTCCCGCATGCCACAGCTGAATCACTCGGCTTCATACTGCAGTATCCCTGAGGCCTTGCCCTCTCCTCTGACAGCCTAACCCCCAAATACTCTGAGACTACAGGTGCCCCAATATCTACCAAAGAGCAACCATTTCCACCTAAGGGCATATCTTATCGTCTGCTGCAGAGCTTATGTCTAAAAGAGAAAGGAAATGGTAAGAGAAAGGGCTAGAGAGAATATGAAGATCCTTTCTCTAACATTTCCTAATTTTGTTAAAATTTTTAAATTAAAACAAAACTTCCCAAGAACTTCAAAAAGTAAGACATTGCTTTTGTGGGTAAGGAATGGAAGCTATGAGACAGGATCATATGCCCATGTGTTTGAGCAGAGGAAAACCCTGATCCAAAGCTATACACAGCGGTTAGGATCCTACCAAAGGGAACTGTTCCAGGCTGATCTTGTCTAGCTCAAATTCCATGACAAGGACCCACCTGCACTGCAGACAAGGAAATGAGAGGAGAAAAGGCTCTGAAAAGCACAAATTGATAGAACAAGGTTTGATCAGTAAAACATGTGCTCTTGACTCATGGGAAAACCGTACAGACCTTCTCCGGTCAATGTACATGTCTCACTTAAAAAATTTAGTCAGCTGGGAGTGGTGGCGCACACTTGTAATCCCAGTACTTGGGAGGTGGAAACAGGAGGATCCAGGTTCGCGGCCAGCCTCAGCTACTTAGTGAGGCCCTCCGCAACTTAGTGAGGCCCTGTTTCAAAATAAAGAATAAAAAAAAAAAAACAGGGCTGGGGGTGGAGCTCAGAGGTAGAATGCCCCTGGGTTCAATCCCTAGTACCGCAAAAAAAAAAAAAAATTTAGTCATCTGGATCCCAAGTAAAACTAGGTAACAATGTGACAGCAAAAATAAAATTAAACTTAAATTTAAAGAGGCATAAACCCATAAAAATTAAGCGCAGAAAGTTATCAAAGAAGTAAATGGCCATATACCTCAATAAATGTATATGTCTTAATATGTTATAATAATCCATGTTCACTTGGACTTAATTATTTTTAAAATATGAAAAGCACATGCATTACTTTTTCCTTGAGAAAATATAATTGAATAGATTTTAGATATATTGACATTCAAAAGGTTAAAACCTTTTAAAGCTGCTATACAAAACAGTAACTCATCTATGCAGAAAATGTACTTATCCAATGAAACTCATTTCTTAGAAATTACAGACAGCTGAAGTTTACTATAAAGTCAGTTTCACTTTGCCTTTCTAATGAAAATTCAAATGAAAAATTTCTATTCCATTAGGAAAAATGGACAACTGTTAAGAAAACTAAAGTGCAAGGTCAAAATAAAACTTAAGAAAAGTAAATATTACAACTTAAAATATAGTAGTTGATTCACTCATAGAGCAACATGCTAGTTACTTTTCAAGCTTTTATATAAGTATCAAGAATAAGAAAAAAGTATGAAACTCAAAACAATTTAATATTATAACAGTCTGTACAGCACCTTGTCAAACTTTCTCTTGCCAATACTCATGATAATTTTTCAGCAGTTATTTCTGGAGCGCCAATCCAACACTAGGCATTGTTGCAGGTACTGGGAATTTAGCAGTGGGCCTACAGACAAAAATCTCTGCCCTCAGAAAACTACCTTCTAATGGGGGAAGAAAAATCAACAATATAAATAATAAAATAAGATTCTTAGGTCATCCTAATCACTATGAAGAAAACGAAAGAAAGAGGGAAGGAAGTCTTGGTAAGAGGAAGAGGAGTAAATAATAAATAATTTGGTCCAGGAAGTAATTAATGAGACACTACTTGTGTAGTGACCTAACAGAGTGAACCACAAGGATATCTGGAGAAGAAATATTTCCTAAAGGGTAGATGGACAGTGGGGTGCGGCCTGTGGTAAGATCAGGTAAATCCTTGTGGTCCTTCGGAAGGAATTTGACTTTTCCACCAAGTTGCATGAAAAACTACTGGGGCCTTTCGAGACTAGGAAGGATACGGTGACTCACAATTAGACTCTGCCTTTGGCAAAGAAAGGTCAGAAGCAAGAGAACGTAGTTAGGAGGCTATGGCCAAAGCCCAGGGGAGAAATGCTAGTGGATTTCACCAGCATCAAGGGTAACCACAGGGCAAGTGGTGGTCACATTTTGGACATACCGGGTAGTCAAAGAAAGGGGGATCTGCTTTGGAATCAAATGTGGGGAGGCAGGGCATGAGAGAAAGAGAGAAACAAAAAAATCCCATATTTATTCCAATAATTACCATAATTTAATCTTCAATGGAAGTGCAAATATGTCAATAAACATGAAAGTCACCTACCATCTATAAATTATCTTTTTCTTTTATATTTCTTAGAGTTGTATATGTAGTTGGCTCTAAATTAAATGGCAATATGATTCTTGAAATCCTCGGTTTCTTTCAAAGCTTGTCATTCTCCTGCCAAAATCAAGATCTTATTTTTCATAGGCAGCTTCTCTGAATTTCCACCAATTTAAGACAAATCTTCCTTTCCAGCCTGACAGCACCTCAAGGGCTCCCTCTGCCTGGGCACTGTTTCCTTAACATTGCTGCTCACATTTTTAACTCATTTGAATGTGGTCTGTATCTCAGCAGGAGAGTCCATTAACACTCAACAACCTTAACCACTGTTCTCACTCCTGGGATGACCAGGGAGAAAGCGACTCCACTTCTGAGCTCCTGGCTCACATGAGTGAGAAAGCAGAGCTGGGTTATAAAGAGCAACTGAACAAAGGGTGTGGGCAGAGGTGAGAGACACAAGAAACTCCTCCTGGGTGCAGCACACCAAGGCTCTCCCCGAGTCCACAGAAAGGCACACTGTACGGCTGAGTATTCCTTCTCTGATATGCTTGGGACCAGAAGTGTTTGAGATTTTGGAATATTTTGGAATATTTGTGTAGACTTTAATTGTTAAGCATATACAATCTAAAAACCCAAAATCTGAAAAAGTTTTTTGGCAGTTTTAAATTTCAGAGCATTTAGAATTTTGAATTTTCAGAGTAGGGATGCTCAACCAGTGATACAAAATAACACTTCTTTTTACCTTGTCTTTTTTTTCTTTTCTTTTTGCTGAAGTATCAGATACATACAAAAAACTGAAACATCACACTCTATCCCATAGATATGTGCAATTATCACATGTCAAAAATGTAAAAGTGCAAAAAAGGACTGTGCTCAATTTTCAAAAATTGAATTTATTAGAACCAGCACCCAGAACAAGAAACTGTTACTGGAAACCCATACTCCTCACACCAATTATTAATTACCATCATAGTAATTACTGTACCATAGTGACATACATACACAGCAGTTTTGCCTATTTCTGAACTTTATATAAATAAAATCACACATTACATACTTATATGCCTGCCTCTTTTAAGTTGTGTTTGTGAGATGAGTATACATTGTTTTCTTAAAGTTTTAATTCATTCATTCTCATTGCCAGATAATAGTCTCTTTACTTATTATTTATCTATTCTCTGGTTGATGAGCATTTAAGTAGTTCAGTGTGGGGCTATAAGAAACAATGTGCCTATGAACATATTTACACTTATCTTTTGTACAGTTCTGTTGTGGGTATATATGAAAACATATGTCTATATATAATATATATATATTCCTATATATGTATTCCAATTAGCATATATATTCCAGTGTGTGTGTGTGTGTGTGTGTGTGTATGTGTGTGTGTGTGTGATTGCTGGGTTATAGGGTTTAGGTAGATACTGATAATTTTCCAAATTGGTTGTACCAATTTATACTACCAACAATAATATATTAGAGATGGGTTGTTTCGCACTCGTACCAACATTTAGTGTTTAGAGTATTTTTACTTTTAGTCACAATGGTATGTCTCTAGTGGTATATTATGGCTTTAATTTGCATTTCCTGATGACTAAAGAAATTGAGCAACTTTCCATATGTTTATTGGCCATGTGGATATCTTCCCTTGTGAAGATTATTTGTGAAGTACCTCCTCGAGAATTTTACCCATATTTCTACTGAGATGTCTATATTTTGGTTTTGATTACAAAATATGAAGTACTTCATATTTCAGGATATGTTTCCTTGAGTTTATCTAAGTCTATGAGTTTTCTACTCTCTCACTAGTAGATTTTTGATAAATAAATTTTCTTAATTTTAATGAAGCACAATGTTACCAGCCCTTTTTATCAATATTAGTGTTTTGTTAATGTACATGATCGTAAAGACATTCACACCCAGCACAGTAGCACTCACCTGTAACCCCCAGATACTCAGAAGGCTGAGGCAGGAGAATCACATGTTAGAGGCCAGCCTGAGCAACTTAGCAAGATCCTGTCTCAAAATAGAAAATGAAAAGGGTCAGAGATATAGCTCAGTAGTAAAGTGCCTCTGGGTTCAATCCCCAGTACCAAAAATAAGTAAGCAAGTTAATTAATTAACCAATTAATTAATTAATAATTAATTCACCTATGGCTTTTCCCAAGAGCTTTATCATTTTTTTCTTTCACAATTAGGTCTGTAATCCACCTGGAATTGACAGTTGTGTGGTAAGGGTTAAAAAAACTACTTTAAATTTACCCAAATGAATCAACATCATTTACTGAACAAAATGACCTTTTTCATTCTAAATTTCAATTTTATCACCTTTGTCCTGAATCCAGCAGATCTGTTTCTGGGCTCTCTTTGTGTATCTTCATACACTGCAGCCCTATGACACATCCTGACATCCGGTAATTAAGTCCTCCAACCTCGTTTTTCTTCAAGGTTGCCTTGGCTATTCTTGGCCTTACAACTGATTAACATGGTATAGAATTGACCATCTTTGATCAGAAGACCTGAAATCTGAAATGCTCTGAAATCTGAAACTTTTTGAGCAACAATATGAGGCTCACAAGTTTTGGATTTCACAGCATTTCAAATTTCAAATTTTTACATTTAAGGATGCTCAACTGGTAAAGACAATGCAAATACTCCAGAACCCCAAAACACTGAGATTGGAAATACTTTGGGTCACAAGCATTTTGGATGAGAGATTCAACCTACATAGCTTCAGTTTTTTAATTTCCCTGAATAAGATTTTGTGATTATCTGTGTAAACTTCTGACACATGTATCTCATATTTATTCCTGATCTCAAGGAGAAAACTAGTCAAAAGTTTAGCACAATAAGAGAATTCACTTTCATTTCTGGGTTACAAAACATTTTAATCATGGATATTGAATTTTAACAAATGCTTTTAAGCATTATCGTGATAATCATCAGATTGTTTTTCCTTTTCCTTTTCTTTTTCTTTCTCTTTTGGTACTGGGAGTTGAATCCAAGAGCATTCTACCTCTGAGCTATACCCAACATCTTTATATTTTTTATTTTGAAACAGGGTCTTACTAACTTGCTAAGGGTTTCACTAAGTTGCTGAGGCTGGCCTTGAACCTGCGATCCTCCTGTCTCAGCCTCCCAAGTACTGGGATTACCACCACACCAGGTTTGTTTTTCTTGTTTTCTATTAATTTGATTAATTATATCAACTGACATGTGAATATTTGTGAATGTTATCTATGCTATCTATGTTCATAAGAAAAGTTTGTCTATAATTTTATTATGCTGTCCTAAAGAGGTTTCTTTTTTTTTCCTTTTTCTTTTTTCCTGTGGTACTGGCAATTGAACCCAGGAGCATTCTACCTCCAAGCTAAACCCCCAGCCCTATTTTATTTTTTAGTTTGAAACAAGCTCTCGCTAGGTTGATGAGAGTCTCACTACTTGCTGAGGCTATCCTCAAACTTGCAATCCTCCTGTCTCAGTCTCCCAAGTACTGGGATTATAGGCATGTGCCACCACGCCCAGCTCTAAAGAGATTTCATATAAAGATTATACAGGTCTTATAAACGGAACTCCAAAGTTTTCCCTGCAGGACCCACTCTGTATAAGAGTTTGCATAGGAATTGTGTTTTAAAGAACTCACCAGTAAAGTCATATGAGCCTGGAGTTTTCTTTGTATGCAAGTTACTAAAAATGGATTTGACTTCATAGATAATGACAATTCAGGTTTTCTAATTGGTCTTTTATTAATTTTAAATAATTTATATTTTTCTAGCAATTTGTCCATTTTACCCAGAACTCTTATAAAATTGTTAGGATTAATCCATTTGTACTTAGTTTAATTACTTGTATTTTGGGTGTCAGATCTATCATCTTACAGTCTGTTTTCAATTGAGCCACCTGTTTTTATATGTATTTTCTTCCCCTTTTTTTAGATTAACCAAATATTTCTATTAACTTATAGTTTTCTTATTAACTTGCTAGATATGATATTGTTATGTCAGTTGTTACAGTGGGGGTTGTAATATGCATTTGATAATAATCTAATAAAAATGTTACACTTCACTAATATTTCTAGAACAACTGAACAATTAAGTTCCTACCATCGGATATATTTTTTTGTTGGTTTGAAATATTCTAGTTTTATAAAAACCCCTGGGCAACATTCCAAAACTCTGCTGCTTTGTGCCCAAATAATGTTTTATTATATATAACTTCCAAACAATGCACCAAGGCTAAGCAAAAAGCATGAATTCCTCAACTATCCCAGAGCCATTTTACTGTGCGCAGCACACTAATGTATGTGTTCAATACATCATTTTTACCTTTAATTGGCTTTTTTAGATTAGGCATTCCAAAAGATGCATACTGGTGCTGCATTTCACACATAATGAATAAAGCTGAGGAATCTAATTTTGTCCTAAGACAAAAACAACTGATAACACTGAAAGAAATTATAAACACAAATTTTTATTCCTCTTGCATTTCATAAAGACGAAAAAGAAAAGCTCTAGTTGAACAAACCAACAAAAAAGCCCTCATTTTAGTGTGAATATTTGGCTATAGGGCTCTCTTCTTGCAAATCATCTCTATGTCCTACAGAAAAAAAGCTAAGTACCAAAACTTTTCTCTTTTGATACATGAAAGGAAAGTAGGAGATGTGCCACAATCAGCAATGAAAA
The DNA here is from genome assembly GCA_004027185.1 of Glis glis. Taxonomy (NCBI): domain Eukaryota; kingdom Metazoa; phylum Chordata; class Mammalia; order Rodentia; family Gliridae; genus Glis; species Glis glis. The sequence continues at coordinate 27,019 of PVJS01007759.1, read as the reverse complement.
AGAGTCACAAATAGACCCAAAGTAATCAAGACATGACAAGCTGGCTTTCACTGTCACAACTGGAGGGTCATCAGACTAGAAAAATAACATGATGAAAGCACCCCTACACAAGATCAAGAAAATGAGGCTAGCAAGTCAGAGGTCGGATGCACCACTTTCTTGTGCAGTGGAGGGCTCCAGCCTCCTCTTTCATCTTTCCTAGTAGGATGGAGCCCAAAGAACACTGGCTCTACATCCCATGATAATGCCAAGATGCAACCAGCAAATCTAATGGAGGGGAGCGCAAATTTATATAAATATAATGTCCACCTTCTTTATTCCTCTATCCCCCCTCTCTGCTTTCATGGTTACCAACTTGGGGTGTTTATATATTTGTGTTTTACTGTCAGCAGCCACAAATCCATTTTGAATATAAAAAGTATATAAACTATATTAAGTTCTAAAAGTACTTTTTCTGACTACATATGAGAACACCCCACCACTCCATGGTAAATCATCATATCCCCATATACCATCTGTACTAAAAATATAAACCCAAGTGGGAGACACAGTTTCAAGCAAGAAGCAAGCTGCAGTTTAACCATAATTTGGAGTATTTGGCTACTTGAGAAAATAGCCGGTGTCTGACTTGATTCAAAAATGCCTGCAAAAAGCATTAAATTATTTTCCTGTAGTTATGAATAATTCAACCTGAAATACTACTCATAATTATGGCAACTAGAATATAAGGGCTTAGGATATTGTTGAAACCATTTGTAACCATGTCAAGTGTTTTGATGATGTCAATGAGTCCACAAAAACACTTATTATAACAGGTCTTAAATCTTCTACTAAAATTATTAAACAATCTTCACCTAGAAACACCCTATGCCACACTTTTACAGCAGTAGTATTTGCAGATTATTTTCAAGTAGTTAACATCAGAAATAGGCTGTGAAAGCTATGAGAATGCCAAAGCTCTAAAAAAATCAATGAATATACAACTCTGTAGATTTTAGGACTTATTTGCAACAACAGCAAATTCAGAATAAAATATGTAATTGTAACCTAGACTTCGGTAGATGAGGTCATCACAGAAAAAGAGCTTAGCCTTTATAATGTATCAGTATGAGACCAGATATTCTTTAAATTATCTAGATATTAATATAAAAGATATCAGTTATAGATTAGTATACGAGAACTAAACCATATTCCTAAGAGAGGACTGTGAGAATCCTATTAATAGTAAAAAAGAGATCAATCTAATCAGGCCAAAGATCCAAGAGACTGTAGAAACTACAAATCAGAGCAACTAAAATCCTACAACTAACACTCTGATCCACGGTACTAACATTATATAAACAGGGCTATTAAAAAAAAACAATAATAATCCCTCCCCATCACTGTTGGAGAGAAGATGCATGAGAATTCAGCCAAACCATTTACCTGACTAAACTGAACCTTGCTTATTGAAGCATAACCGATAAGAAGTTAAACACACAGATGTCTTCAGCCGCCCTGATGTATCAGCTCCCTTATTGCACCACTTCACTACTCACTGACGCAACCCAAGCTGACTGCATGAAGGACACAGTTTTGTAATATTTTAAACAGAGAAAACTATAAGAGGAAAAAGAAACTCTGAAGTGATTTTGTTCCTTAAGCTGATTATCCAGCACCCATTCCTCTCACATGCAAATCTAAAAGTTTAAAATCGGTTGAAAATGCTTAGGCAGCTCACAATTCTTTGCATATATCCAATAAATATGACCCAGGATCCTGGGGAAATGATGTTTTATCAACATTATTTTCATACCTTGCAAACTGTATCTACATCCCAAGGTATTATAGTCCTCAGATCAATGACTTCACAAGACACTCCAAGTTTTTCTCGTGCCATAGAAGCCACTTCCCGGATCACATGAACCTAAAATGGAGAGAAAAGTATGCAGAGAATGACTAGAAAGATCAGGCCTAAAATACAAGTTCAGTGCTGACATCATTCATACAGACACTATTTACAGTAGGAGGTACTGACTGGCATGGCGAATTCATAAGTTTGTTAGAGACATGTTAACTCCCAAATTCCACCAAAATAATTAAGTGTAGATCTCTAGAAAACAGCCGAGAAGAGATTCTTAGAGGAAGGGAGGGGAGCCCGGGTTAGAGATACTGATTCCAAACACAGCACACAGAAGGTAAGTCAAGTCCCAGGCAGAGGTAAAACTTCTAGGAAAAGCACACAGGGAGAAAAATAAGACTGAAGAGGTACCTCACCTCCACTCAGAAATCAGTAACACAAACTTTCAGGTCTAAGATGAGTAATTCTGAGGGCTGAACGTGTAACATGACTATAGCTTAATAATACACTGTTTACTTGAAATTCTCTGAGAGTAGATCTTCAGTGTCCTCAGCAGACACACACGCACACACACATGCACATACACACATAATGATTAAAATGTATGGCAATAAGTGTGTTAACTCAATTGTGGCAATCATGGAACAATATATCCACATAGCAAATCATGTATATCCTCAATATACATAATTTTTATCTGTCAGTGATACCTTAATAACGTTGGAGGGTGGGGGGAAGTAATCAGCACAGTAGGACCACACTTAATTTGAGATATGAAGAAAATGTCAGCTGGGCGTGGTGGCACACACCACCATCCCAGTACTTGGGAGGCTGAGACAGAAGATTGTAGGTTCGAAGCCAGCATCAGCCACCTGGTGGGTCCCTGAGCAACTTAGTGAGACCCTGTTTCAAAATAAAAAGGGCTGGGGGTGTGGTTCAGAGGTAGAATGCCCCTAGGTTCAACCCTCAGTACCAAAGAAAAAAAAATAACATGTCATTTTCAATTCTTCATATATCAGGCTTACAAATGAGAGCTTCCAAAGCTTCCAGTTGGGATCAGTGTCACTGACCTGAGTGCCCCAGGCAACTAGAGTAACGTCACTCCCTTCTTGTATGACTTCAGCCTGCGACAGCGGGATGTTATATGGTTCAACAGGAACCTGTTCCACTAAGTACATAAAGGGGGACAAAATGAGAGGTTATTTGTTCTCATGGGACATTTGTGCATAAAACAATGTGTGAACTTCATTGTGACAAAGCATTATTTTATTTTTCCTTTCCCCAAATTCTATAAGTTATTTAGGATAATATATGGCTCCATGACATTACTACACAGATGAACAAGTACAGTATAAATGCATAAACATATCAGCTATCCTAGAAAGGAAAAAAGACTTAGTGACAAACTAAGGAAATCTTAGTAACTCATGGGTATTAGCCAATAATAATGTGTCAATATTATTTTATTAGTTGTAACAACTGCAGCATACAAATATGTTAATAACAGAAAAAACTGGGTATGGTGGTATATAGGAATTCTCTGTACTGTCTTTATAGACTTTTTCTGTAAATCTGAAACTGTTCTTCAACAGCATTTAAAAATTGTTCCTATATCTGTTAAATTGTATTGGTTCTCAGACCAATTTTCTATCAAGCAACAAATGTATGAAGGCTTAAAAGGGGGGGGACCGCCAGGCATGTGGTACATACCAGTAATCCTAGTACTTGGGAGGCTGAAACAGGAGGATCATAAATTCAAGGCCAATCTCAGCAACTTAGCGAGACCCTGTTTCAAATCAAAAAATAAAAAGGGCTGCAGGTGTAGCTCAGAGATGGGATGCCCCTGGCTTTAATCACCAGTCCAAAAAAACGGTGTGGGACATATAGTAGGACCAAATTTTTAAGTATACTTTAGTTTTTTACCACACTCTATAATCAACCACACTTTATAGCCACTTCACTAACAGTAATAGCTGACATGTTGATATTCAAAGCTGAATACTGTAGACTTCAAAAATAAATTGAATCAGCTCCACCAAGCCAAAAGGAAGATGAAGCCACTAGTATCCCAGAGAAAACCATTTTATGATTTTTATGCCCAACTAAGTACATGCAATATAGAACTGACTGAATCTGAGAGGGAATTATAAAGTACATTTTAAAATGAAGATGAAATTGCCCAGGTTGGGAAACTTTCTTGTGTTCTTCTGAGAACAGCACAACAGTGCTGGGAAAAACTGCTATTCCCTTTTGTTCATGCTATCCACAGTACTTTTATTATATTATTATGTATACTTTCATTTTTAATTCAAAGAGCACAAAAGAGTAAAGTGAAAGTCAAAGCCTCCCTCTGCTCCCCAGTCAGCCCTTCCAACTCTACTTCCCAGAAGTAATCAATGCTGACAACTTCCTGGGTTTCTACAGTGCACAGCTCCCATTCTTCCTGGCATTCAACTTCTCAATCCTCTTCCTACCTTTGGTAAATCCCCCCACCTTATGATGCAGAGCTCCTTGTACACTACAGAAGTGAGTTCCACATACTTTTCCAGCTTCCCTTGCAGCTACATCAAAAACTTTGGCTCTGCCAATCAAATCCACCACAGCAAACTATGAATTGGAAGTTGACACAAAAGAGTAGCAGCTGCTCAGAATCCATGCCAGAGTACTGGAAGCAGTGGAAGCTCATTCAGCACCCAGACTCAGTGGCATCAGTGATCCTGGCTGCAGGGTGGTGCCCACCAGCAGGTGCTGGGCATCTTTGCTGAACCAGTTATTTGGGGGCATTGCTTCTAGATATGTGGTCTCTAAGCCTGGATCTCAGGCGCTCCAGAGATTTATTTATTGTCCTTCAATAAATGACTTCTACTTATATCGAACAGAGTTTATTTCATTTGCTCGAAAACTAAGTACTCTGACTCAGTGTATTTTCAGATATTTACAATATGCAAGTATACATATACATAGGTCTATTCTTTCCTCTCTTTTCACAAATAGAATAACATTGTTAAGAACGCTTCTAAATTTTTTTCACTTATCAATACATCTTGGCCATGTCAAAATACTTAATCATATTTATAAATAAAACTATTAAATGGTGCTGTTACCAAGGATGTACTAAGGAAGATTTTGTTGTTGTTGTTGTATTTCCAATCCAATGACACATACACATACACATCATTTATGTACAGACACATCAATAGCCAGTGCCAGAGAGAACTGAATAGTCTTTAAATGATTAATATGCTTAGATTTTAAAAAATGGTAAAACCTACGGAATTACTTTTGTAGTTAAATCTCAAAGCACATGATAATGAACCTAACACATACGCAGTGGCAGAAAACTTACAAGCATTAAAGCATTTTTTTCAAGTTGTAGCACACAAACGATGTTGAATCAGGTACTTCCACAGTCTAGACCAGGGATGGGAGCATGACAGTTCACAAAGCAATTCTGTTGTTGTTTTTGCAAACAACAGTTCATTGGATCACAGCCATGCCATTTATGTACATATTGCATGTGGCTGTTTTCACCCTTCAACAGCAGAGCTAAGTAGCTGCCACAGAGACAGAATAGCCTGTAAACCTAAAATATTTACTATCTGTTCCTTTACAGAATATAACTGCCAGCCCCAATTGTAAACAATGCTTTCAGAGATTAATTCCAGCCTATTCCATGATGGTCTAAACCCAATACTGGATGGACGGATGGACGGATGGATGGATGGATGGATGGGCAGGCAGATAGACAAACAGAGAGACAGGGAGATACAATCAACTATAGAGTAGTATATTCTACTTAGCATGAATGTCAAGACCAACACTGATGACATCTGGCCAAAGGTAGCACACAGGCTCCTTGCCATCATGAAGACCTCTGGCAGCAAGATCTGCATGCCAGTAGACAAGGCTTGAAGCCAGTGCACATTCCGTCTTGCTCATGAGTCAGTGGCTGCCACTCAAGAGTCCTGTCTTCCCTGCCTTGTAAATCAGTTGCCAGCTGGTGATTAGCACATCCCTGGAACACAGGACTGACTCTAAGGGCTGGCGCACCAAAAGAAATGGGTTGGCATCTTGGCCCATCTCCTTTGAAAAGTTGCCAGCAAGCGACTGCTTTGTTGTCTTAAATAAATTACTCAGGATAATAAGGCCTCATTATTTTAACAATTAATTAAGGAACAACATAGCAAACAAAGCTTTACTCTGTTTAAAAAATACCATGCAGAGAATTTGATTCAAGAAGAGTATTATATTAAGAACAACCAAATAACCTCTACTTAGATTTGCATCAGTTTAATCCTGAGAGCAGGACAATAAGAATACAATTTTAATATGTTCGTTTATTTAAACTTGGCAAAGAAGCCACCTGGAGAGCAAGTTAAAATTCACAGACACTTTACAGTTCCATTAATTTAAACAATATTTATTCCAAGAGAAGGCTGTGATTCGCATTCTTGTATTCCTACCTCATGGCTTCACACTTTCTGAAAGAGAAAAGGCAACAGGAGTCCAAGCAAGGGTCTTCAGGAGCAGAAGGGTGCCATCTACGGTCAGGTTACCGATTCCTATGTTTGCAACAGTGGAACTACTGACCCCACTCCATTTCACCACATGCTGATTACATTCAAATCTTAGCACTAAGGAACACTCCACAGAGGAATCCTTCAGCACCCGGAACATGATGATGAAATGCATAACTTAGAAAACAAACAAAAATCCTCCCGATGCCAAATACAAAAGATACAATTACCAGACAGGATAAAATTTTTTAATGCATTTAAAATTTCCACGTATAAGCTTCCTTGTACATGCAAATACATTTATGTACATACGATGCATTTGCTTATAAATTAGCTAATTTGCAGGAATTAGCTCATGTCAATCATTTTATTTCCTATCTTCCTCCTTATTTCTTCTAAAAACCCATCTTAAACACATTTTTTAAAGAGATGGTATACAAATAATATATACATTATGCATAATATACATTTACTCATTTAATAGGGACTGTATAGCCAGTATAAGCAGGCATCATGTAGGACACTGGACTGAAACTGAAAAAGGCAGTCCATGCTATTGAGAAACACAGACTCAACTGGAAGTTATAAAGATGTTAAGAGACAATCCACCAACAAATAAAGGCATGATACTGGCAACAGGAATAAAATGCTCTAGGAATACTGAGGGAGGCGACAATCTTTATAGGGATCACAGAGCTTCCACCAAGGAGGGTACAACTGATGGAGGTCTTAGAGATAAAGAAACACTTGTCCCAAGAGAAAATAAAGAGGGCATTCCATGTAGACATGGTATACACAAAGAAATGGCAATGTGAGATTGTATGTGTGCATGTGCATATATCTAAGAAAACACAGGTTTACATGATATTTCAGGTAAAGGTGAATACCTTAACCTATAAAATTATATTCCTGAATTCCTGGAATTTATAAAACACTAATTTTATAGTGTTTCCAATTACTTCTGATTTAATATATTAATAACTTGTACAGAAGGCATCTGCAATAAAATAATCACTCACTCCTAATGATACAAGTTCCCCTGTAAAGCACACGATGGCCATTACAGAGATAATAGGGTCAATTCTCCTTCCTGGTGCTAATCTCTAATAATGCCAGTCTCCCCACAAATGTGAAACTTGGGAGAACTTTATTCATGGTGCATTATACATAATGTAGTGAGAAAACGTAAATGTTTTTTTAAAAGGAAGTGGAGTCTATTTTCCAAATGTCAGTTTATGCTGCCTGATTACTACAGCATATTCAAAGTCTCCTACATGAGAAAGCTTATCTCATTTGTCAGAATTTATAGTCTAATGAGGGAGAGAGCAAGAGGGGGCAAAACCACACCAGAAGCCCAGTTCTGGCCATGTCTCTGCATCTAATTAATCTGGTGGTCTCTAACAAAATAGTATATTGCTTTTTTTGCCCCAGTATCCCTCCTGCAATTACAGAAACATCATAGGAAAAGAATGAGCACATATTAAGATCATCACCATGGGCATCTTTTGTATTCTTAGGGAGAAAACAGCATTACCATTTAAAATAATTCAATGACACCGTCATTAAGGCTGTAAGAAACTTCTCATCCTAGGAAGAGTTATTTTTATCCCTATTGTCATTTGCTGTGTAAAATTGATAGGAAGACACTATAAATTGATATTTCCTTGTGAAGTTCTGTTTTGGAAATGTTAGTACAAATAAAGAAAATGAGGCTATTAATAAGCTATGCAACAGTAAAAGGAGCACAGCCACACTGAAGGTCATATTTGTGACCTCCTTATCATTCTGGATAAATTTAACTTCATCCTGACTAGCCAGAGATATGAAAATGTGAAGACATAAATTCAATATCTGCATGTGCCAGGCAGCATTTTGCTAGAGACGATTGACCACTAAATAAAAAACAATAACCAACTGGCTGTCTAAATATAAATACAATATTAAGTGAGAATCAGCAAATATCTTGCATGTAACTAGAAAACTTATCAGAGATACTTTCACACATAAGATGAATTTAATCATTTAAGACGACTCTAAATGTCTTTGCTATTAAGAAGGTCATGCTTTCCTGTCACTGAAGTGACACTGAAACATAGTCACCTATCTTTTTTTTTTGTGTGTGTGTGGTACTGGGGATTGAACCCAGGGACATTCTACCTCTGAGCTACACCCCCAGCCCTATTTTTTATTCTTTATTTTGAAACAGGGTCTCACTAAGTTGCAGAGGACCTCATTAAATAGCTGAGGGGGGCCACGAACCTGGATCCTCCGGTCTCAGCCTCTCAAGTACTGGGATTACAAGCATGCGCCACCATGCCCAGCTGTCACCTACATTTTAATTGAACTTGAAACAAAGTCCTAGACCCATTTCAACTCAAATGCACTCATTTGATGCTTTTCCTCAGTCATTAATTAAATAGGAAATTCCACATTTCTAAATTTTGCATAATGAGATAAATTAGAGATCTTTTCATAATAGGTGGCAAATATTTATCACAAAAGCAATGATATAATAAAGCACCTTGTATTCCTTCCAAATTAATCTCTAGTCTCATTCAAAATAACCCAAAAATAAGCTTTTATGAGACTGATATTCCATAATATACATAGTATGCTTAATATATTTACTAAAATTTAACCACATTTACAGTGCTATTTGTTCAATCTTTACAATTATTTTTAGAAATACATTTTCATGTACTTTTCAGTATGTTGTATTTAACAATTTAGCAAAAGTTTTAAAGTGTAAATTTTACTGGTAATTGTTCATCTTTCATTTTTAGCATATTTGAATTCCTTTAGTAAATATTTTCCAGCCCTGTTTTATGCATTTTATATAGTAAGACATATATGAACTTCATGCAGAGTAAACTGGCAAACTGGCAAAGAAAATAATTGTACCCTGAATTGAAGGGCAATATTTTAAAGCCATTCCATATCAGCACATGGGAAGTGTAAAAGGAAAAAACAAAATCACCCAGCAAAAAGGATTATGTTGATTTTAAATATTTTGATTTTTAACTGTCTATTGTAAAATGTACAACTTTTGTGTGTGTGTGGTCCTGGGGATTGAACCCAGGGGCATTCTATCTCGGAGCTACACTCCCAGTCCAATTTTATTCTTTATTTTGAAACAGGGTCTCACTAAGTTGCGAAGGGCCTCACTAAGTAGCTGAGGCTGGCCGCGAACCTGCAATTACAATTGTGCACCAGGATGCCCAGCTAAATGTACAATTTTTAATGAACTGATAAGGGAAAGGCTGCCAATTTAAACTGCTACATTTTTAGAATTTTAATTGTATTCTTATTTTTAAAAGTGTAATTAGATATGGGTTTTTGTTATCTATTACTCTGATACATAAAAACAAAATACATTGGTTTAAGCTATTCCTAAAACCCTGTCACATTCAAAATCTAATACTTCCCACTTACTTTTTCACTTATAATAGTGTCCATGATTCTCCACAGAACATTGTTGTCTGTGTCATGAAGCACATCGGTGATATAGCACTATGGGGTGGGGGGGGTGCTGGGGATTGAATTCAGTGATATTCTACCTCTGAGCTACACCCCCAGACCTATTTCATTTTTTATTTTGGAACAGGGTCTCGCTAAGTTGCTGAGGGCCTCACTGGGTTACTGAGGCTAGCTTCAAATCTGTAATCCTCCTGTCTCAGCCTCCCAAGTACTGGGATTATAGGCATGTGCCATCATTCCCAACTGATATAGCACCATTTAAATTTATCCATAAAATAATTAAAAGATTGGTACTCAAGGAAGGTGTGGTGGTACATGCCTATAAGTCCCAGTACTTAGGAGGCCAAAACAGAAGGATCACAGGTTTGACAACAGCCTCAACAACTTAGCAAGACCCTCAGCAATTTAGTGAGACCCTGTTTCAAAATAAAAAATAAAATAGGGGTGGGGGTGTAGCTAAAGAGGTAGAATGCCCCTGGGTTCAATCCCTAGTAACACACACACACACACACACACACACACACACACACACACACAAAAGGATTGGGCTCTCAAGCTAGCTCAGCAATTAGATAGAGTGTACTTTTGACTCTTACTTCCAAAGGTTATTAAACTATTATGATTTCTTACTTTCCCTGCCCATCTATCTCATCACAGCCACGTAGAACCTCATTGTCAAAAGAATAATTCTCTGGTGTCCCTGGAATTCTATCCTCACCTGTGGATAACTATTCTGTAAGTATTGCTACTGATTTTGACAATTGTGCATGAGCAGGTAATAGCAACTACTGGCCCCTGGCCAAGATGATTGCAAAATGCCATAGATTTTTAAGCTGCAATCCAATTTCAAAGATATAAAAATGTGAGGAAGAAATGAGCATCTTGCAGTCAATGAAATATACTGCCATATATTGTGTAGATGACTTTAAAACATTGAAGAATTGCCAGGCAATTCTTCAGGTGTGCAATGATACAGCTGTGCAATGATAGTGCACACCTGTAGTCCCAGTACTTGGGAGGCTGGTTCAAGGCCTGTGTATGGTAACTTAGCAGGACCCTGTTTTAAAACAAAAAAATAAAATAGGGCTGGGAGTATAGCTCAGAGGTAGAACATCCCTGAGTTCAATCCCCAGTACCAAAAAAAGAAAAGGAAAAGAACATTGAAACATTATTATTGATATCTTTCACATTATACTTTTGGTATCTGAAGTCTCTCAGTTTCCATAATACAAAATTACCCAAGAGAAGCAGCAATTCCCACAAGTCACCAAGCATTAGCTGCTGTTTACTGACTTCCTAATACAAACAGAAGACAGAAAAAGTGAGTATAGCACATCAAGAAAAGACAATCACTTTCTGGTAAGAAAGACACAGGAAGACTACATAATATGTTTATTAGATTACAAAATTCCTCACTGTATATCTAACACTGGACAGTAATTGTTGACTTTATCAACAGGCTTCCAATCAGGAAAACAAAGATCTCTCTAGAAGAATTTAATTCAATTCATGGAATCTGTTGCAAAGATGTTGGAAAGATCAGAGTAGCAAATGGTGAAACAGTCCAACCCAGAGATTTGCCAGCGGTACCAGCGCACATGCTGTGGCTGAGCAGGACACAGTCCACTAAGGGCCCTCACGAATGTCATCGCCATCAACGTTTCAGAGCAATGGCAGCTGCACAGAGCAGCATCTCCTCACTGGCACGGAAGCTCAGTGGTGTCCTCCCACCTTCCAAACCAGCATAAATGCTGCCCATGGGAAGACTCTACTGGAACTTAGCTAGCACGGGGGTCAGGAAAATAGTGCCTGCTAGTTTCCAAGCAGCATCACAGAGGGGAATGGAGAAGAGCAAATGTGGAGATGAGAGCCAGCTGAGAAACATCCAACAGAGTCACACGATGAACAGCGTTTAAGAGAAGAAAAACTCACCTCAGTATATTAAGAATAACAAAAGAAGCTAGAGCCGGGCGTGGTGGTGCACGCTTGTAATCCCAGTACTTGGGAGGCTGAGACCGGAGGATCCGGGTTCGCGGCCAGCCTCAGCTACTTAGTGAGGCCTCCGCAACTTCGTGAGACCCTGTTTCAAAATAAAGTATAAAAAATAGGGCTGGGGATGTAGATTGGAGGTAGAAACCTCTGGGTTCAATCCCCGGTACCGCAAAAAAAAAAAAGCTATATTTTTTTAGCCTTTTCGACATATTAGGCACTTTTTAAGCATTTTAAATGGATCACAACTCAGTGAGATTGATATTAGATTTATTTCAATGCTACAGATGAGGAAAGTTATAAGACAGTAAATGGGAACTCTACAGTCTAAGCTCATAACCACTATGTTTTATTAATGGAGATCTGCCCAAATGGGTTTCAGTAGAAATATTAAATATGAATACATATCAAGCTTGATCGTCACCATAAGCCCTGAAAATTAATAGACCAATTATGCTTGTATGCTTTTTAAAAAATAGAAAATATAATCTTAGGATTAAATAGTTGCTGTTTTCCCTGAGACCAATCAAATATCACATCTAGAATCCCCTCACTGACCAACAATTCACTCTCATTTTCTCAAATTACTTCTATACACTAAATGGGCTTTATTCCAACTTAGTAAAATGAGAAATCTTTCCAAAGCCAAAATATAACACAAGGCAAATATTATTTACAATCTCCACATACATATCACCCAGCATCTGTTCCTGTGTATTGATCTGTAGCCCTTCTCCATTTATAAATCTACATTTTTCCTTTACATATACTCCTGCATATCAAATTGTGGATTAAAACAACCAAACAATGTGGGACTCTGGGTAAACTCATAGAGCCAGAAATGGAAATTAAAAGAACAATGAAATAGCACTACTTATCTATTGGAATGGCCAAAATCTAAGACCCTGACAACACCAAACGCTGGGAAGGATGTGGAGGAACTGGGTCTCTCATTCACTGCTGGTAGGAACAAAAAAGGTGCAGCCACTTTGGAAGACAATTTGACAATTTCTTACAAAATGAAACATATTCTTACCATATGATCCAGTAATCAGTCTCCTTGGTATTTACACAAAGAACTGGAAAACTAATGTCCACACAAAAACGTACCCTTGAATGTTTGGAAATTTATGATAATTGCCAAAACTCAAAAGCTGCCAAGATGCCCTCAGCAAGTGAATAAACTGTGTATATCTACCCAAAGGAATATTATTTAGCTCTAAAAAAGAAATAAGCTACCAAACCATGAAAAGGCATGGAAGAATATTTAATGGATTTTACTAAGTGAAAAAAGTCAATCTGAAGTGGTTTCATACTGCATAATTCCAACTACATAACATTAGGGAAAAGATAAAACTACAGAGACAATAAAAATATCAGACAGAGATTGAGTGGGGTTGGAGGAAGGAGGAATGAGTAGACAGTATACAGAGGATTGTTAGGACAGTGAAAATATTCTGCCTAACACTATAATGGTGGACATAGGTCACAATACACTTGTCCAAACCCCTAGAATGTGTAACACCAAGAATGAATCCTAGTGTAAACCATGAACTTTGAAGCTGGGAGCAGTAGTGGATACCTGCAATCCCAGTACTTGGGAGGCTGAGACAGGAAGATCACAGACTCCAGGACAGTGTGTAGTAACTTAATGAGACCCTGTTTCAAAGTAAAAAGGGCTGTAGCTCAATGGGAGAACCTGACAGGTTCAATCCCCAGCACCACAAAAAAAAAATTACACACACACACACACACACACACACACACACACACACACACAGACTTTAAGTGATATTGATGTCTCAATGTTAGTTCATCAATTCTAAAAAATGTTCCACTCTGGTGGGGGATGCTGATATGCTGATAATAGAAGAGGCCATGCTTGTTTGGGGGAAGGAAATATATAGGAAATATCTGTACCTTCCTCTCAACTTTATTGAGAACCTAAAGCTGCTCTTTTTTTTAATAAAGAATAGTCTTTAAAAAGGAAGAATTTGAAGAGAATAAAGTCTTTTTAAAAAGGCAGAATTCTGATATACAAATGAATAAATACACGAAGTTTCACTGCTAGGATGCTAGAGTTATGTATCTGACAAACATTGCCAGCTCCTTCGTTCTTATCTTTCAGGCTCCAAACAGTTACTTATTAAGGCTCGCCTCCCCCGGTACCTGTGTAATTCCTTATCCTTCTGCAGTTTTTCACTAACTGGCACTTAGAGACTCACAACATTTGGTTTCATCAATCATTTATTACTCAGGGCTCAATTGAAGAATACATAGGGCTTAAAGAAAGCAAAAAAGGAATTAATATACCTTCTAGAGTTTTTACAATATAGAAAACACATAATTCTTCTTCCACATACTTAAATATATATAAACAGGGATGTTTCCTTTATTCAAAATTCTGTAAAATACCCAGAATTTAGAAATAGTTCAGTGTTACATAATAGGGGGAAAGATCAATTATGGTACATCTGAAGAAGTTTTATCAGCTAAAAACCAGCTAAATTCTATGTAAACTGATATAGACATAAATTCAAAATACATTGGTAAGTTATTATTAGTATATATACATTCATATATTTTTATAAATGCATGAAAAACACTTGCAAAGCAAGTTACACAACAATGTTCATAGAACAATCTTCTCTATGTTTACATGAAAACAAACACAATCTAGGTATTCACATATATATATAAATATAAGTACACAGAGAAGGGCCAGAGGAGGGGAGATGAAAGTGAGGGGGTGAGGTAAAGGAACTTTCACTATTTTTACTCTAAATAGTTCTGGGATGGTTGAACCCTTTACAGAGTGTATGACTCATGACATTACATTTTACTCAAAAACAAAAATAAATCACTCTTTCACATGGCATAAGCTTAGTCACTGAGAATGTAAATATCTTAAGGCTAGTAATCAAAAATAGATATCCGTTTAATGACCAAACTTAGCCTGAAAAGTGAATAATATAAAGAATAGGCCAGAGTGTAGGAAAATTCTACAGGTTCCTATTCCATAAGCAGTCAACTCATCAGCTCAATCACAGAAGATATATAAACGAATCCACAGGTGATCTTGCACTTCAAGTTGATTGAAAATCTTTGAATCTCTTTGCTACTCAGCATTAAATGAAGGTCTCTCATTACCAAATAAAATAATAGCCTATTAGCTGCAATTTTGCTCATTTTAAGTATCTGGAATTTTAGGTTTATAATAAAAGCTATCCCACATGGTTAAGATAGAAATAGAAACCTCCTTGAACAATTCACAAAAGAATCAACAAATATAAACCAAACAAAAATATCTTGTAATCTAATCAATGAAAACTTAAGCAAATTGACAGCAATAATATATGTTTAAGAGTGCAGCTAGGGCCAGGCGTGGTGGCGCACGCTTGTAATCCCAGTACTTTGGGAGGCAGAGACCGGAGGATCCAGGTTCTCAGCCAGCCTCAGAGCTCTCTCTCTCTCTCTCTCTCTCTCTCTCTCCCTCTCTCTCTCTCTCTGTGTGTGTGTGTGTGTGTGTGTCTCCCTGTCTCTCTATATATATCTATCTAATGAGGTCCTCCGCAACTTCGTGAGACCCGGTTTCAAAATAAAGTATAAAAAATAGGGCCAGGGGTGTAGCACGGAGGTAGAACGCCCCTGGGTTCAATCCCTGGTACCGCAAAAAAAAAAAAAAAGAGTGCAGCTAAAACAGTCTTACAACATATACAAATCATTGGTGGTTAAAAGATGGATTTCTGAGCTCCTTTATCATCTCTTGTACTTTATAAAGTACAAGCATACATGAAAGACAATGTGACTTTGCAGGCTCCTGCCATGATGAATTGCAGTCTGTTTGCCCTCCTCTTGAAGTTAGGCCAACATACGATAGCAGAAAGGATGGCATGCCAGTTCCCAGCCTTGCATGCTTCCCCTCCCTCCCTTGGGACCTCTGCTTCCACCATGTGCACAAGCCTGAGCTAACCTGTGGAGGAGGAAGACACAGGCAGATCAGGGCCTACCAGCCACAGCTCTGGTATGTGAGATGGCCCAACCATGATCAGCAAATCAAACCTACACTGACCTCGACTGACTGCAGCCCTCTGGGGGAGCCCAGATAAGACCAGAACTGATTGTCCCACTGTGCCTCAACTAATCTACTATCCTGGAAAAAATTGACTTGAAAAACTAAATTTTAGGAGTGGATTACTAAGCATCAATAGCTCACAGAGAGAGCATGCATTACCTTTATAATAAGGTAATGTGTTTATAATAAGAAAATGTGGGGGTTTTTTTGGCAGTACCAGGGATGGAACCCAGGGGCGTTCTACCTCCGAGCTACATCCCTGGCCCTATTTTTTATACTTTATTTTGAAACCGGTCTCACTAAGTAGCTGAGGCTGGCAACGAACCCGGATCCTCCAGTCTCCACCTTCCAAGTACTGGGATTACAAGCGTGCGCCACCATGCCTGGCAAATGTGTTGTTTTAAGAAAATAAAGTACAGCATTGTTAACCACCAACGGTAACATTGCTTATATCAAAATATAAAATTATCTGATTCTCAATATGCATATATCTTTTTAATTGGGAGGGAAAGTAATTAAATCAGCTCAAGAGGGTAATAGAATTATGTTATCATAATTAAGAATCCAGCTGACATTTAGCCAATCTTGCAACTAACTGCCCTCACATAGTAAGTAGTGGAGCAAGTACTTCAAACTCAGTCTGGTTCCAGAATCTACATTCTTTACCATTTTATTAGACTGCCCTAGGAGGACAGAATAAATGCCTACAGAAAAAAAAATCTGATTGACCATAGAATGTGTCCAAACAAAATGAAATGAGATTACATTAAGGAGAATAGGGACTACTTTAGTAATAGGAACATAAGAAATTAAGCACACAAAAAGAAAAAGAGAAAATGTTATTAACTCTGGAAAAACAAAGTGTATGCCAAAGAGGAAATAAAGTACTGCATTTACCACTGAGTTATGAATCATGCCTATATGGTCATTGCCATGTAAACACTAAATTATGACCTGATCAAAAATTATTACTATAATTCTGTTAAGATACTGGAAGAAGTCTGGACACATTGAGGAAGAGGGATGTGCATACTAGAGAAAGGAAGGTGGCATAAGAGAAATAAATTCTCCTCTTTTCTAGTAGGAAGTTAAAATAGCACTTAAAAATGTTTAAAGTATAGCATATTATTTATAAATATGATGACAAATTATCAGAAGAAGCTGCCTAATAGAGTTGAAAGTAGTTGCCTGTTGGGAAAGAAGCATGGATTTGGTGACAGGTTGGGTAAGGTAATGCTATCTTTAATTATATTATTTGACTAAATTCTATATAAGTATTATTTCAATTTAAAAGCTAATTCAAAAAATCTAACAAATGAATTAAATTTTCCCTGATTAACTGGTTCAACATATTCCTGTCAGTGATTGTACCTAGTATTAAATATACAAGCCTGCACAAAAAATAATCTGTGTCATGTAAAAAAACAAAATAGTAATTCCTCTCTTCTATGTACACTATCTGGCAATATATATAAACACACATTGTGTGTGTGTGTGTGTGTGTGTGTAGCTGGGGACTGAACCCAGGGGCATTCTACCTTCAAGCTACACCCCCAGCCCCATCTTATTTTTTATTTGGAAACAGGGCCTCGCTAAGTTGCTAACAGCCTCACTAAGTTGCTGCGGCTGGCTTTGAATCTGCAATCTTCCTACCTCAGTCTCCCAAGTACTAGGATGACAGGCATTAAACTAAAAAGTTTCTGTTCATCAAAGGAAACTGTCAAGAGTCTAAAGAGAGAACCTGAAGCCATGTTCTCCAAGACTTCCAGAAAGCAGTTTTCCCACACCTAGAGAATGGGAGAAGATCTTTGCCAGCTATTCCTCTGATAGAGGACCAATATCTAGAATATATATAGTACTTAAAAGACTTAACACTAAAAAATAAGTAAATAAATAAATAACTCAAGAAATGGGCAACTGAACTAAATAGACACTTCACAAAAGAAAAAATATGCATGGCCAATAAATACACGAAAAAATATTCAGCATCTTTAGCAAGCAGGGAGATGCGAATTAAAAACACTGAGATTCCATCTAACCCCAATCAGAATGGCAACCATCAAGATGTCAAACAACAATAAATGCTGGCGAGGATGTGGGGAAATAGGAACTCTTCTACACTGTTGGTGGGATTGCAAATTAGTTCAGCCACTATGGGGATCAGTGTGGAGATTCCTCAGAAAGCTAGGAATGGATCCACCATATGATCTAGCTATACCACTACTGGGTATCTTTCCAAAGGATTAAAATCAGAATATTATAGTAATACAGCAGAGTTCATAGTATCTGAATTATGGAACCAACCTAGGTGTCCATCAATAGATTAATGGACTACAAAATTATGAGATATACACACAATGGAATTCTACTCAGCAATAAAGAAGAATAAAATTATGTCATTTGCAGGAAAATGGATGGACCTGGAGAACATTATGTTAGGTGAGATTAGCCAGTCACACAAAGTGAAGGATCATATGTTTTCTCTCATATGCAGAAGCTAGGGATACCAGAGGGACTTCAGGTAATGGAGGAGAAACTCCAGTGGAGCAAGGGAGGTGGGTCTTGGGAGGGGGAGAGAATTAATGAAGGAATCACTTCCATTGACATTATATACATATGTGAGAATACCACTGCCAATCTCAACACCCTGTATGGGCAAGGGGTGGAGTAGGGAGGAGCTGAGGGAAAACTCACCGAGTGCTGTGTGCATGTATGTCATTATCACCATGAACTACATTATGATGTGAGACTACAACGCACCCATAAAAGAATAATACATATATATGGTCTTCTCCCTTTCAAAACTACTTAAAATAATGCTCTTCTCTTCAGAATGTATTCATTCATATATAATCAGCGTATTTACTTTAAAAATCATCAATATCATTATGACCTATTTTTGCTTGAAATATTTTTGGATTTAAAAAAAAATCCTGGAAATCAGATGGTACAGGCTTTTAGTCTTTTAACCTGTCTTGCTATTACTAGAACCAGAGATGAAAGCCACATTTACTTCAATATCACTGATGTCATGAATTGTTCAATTAAATAAAACTAATAGTTCAAAAGTCATACAAGGCTTTTTCCTCCAAATGCCTGTATCTGATGACACGACATTCTCTTTTTCAATCAAAACCGCTTTGTACATTTTCGACACCACTCTTACTTATCATTTCTAAACATCCTCTGCCATTTCTTAAAAAACTGATTGCATTTAAATGTCTTAACTGCAATAAATAATCAAGAAATCCAAAGATATGATTAGGTTAGTTTTCCTACTACATTCAGAAGACCCAAAGCTTAAAACATTTAGAATTTTTTTCATTTCAGCCATTAACTACATAAACTATTACAGACAAAACCAAAAACAAGTAATACATTCTTTATGCAGCAATTTTCTTGAAATTTGTTTCTACTTATTTTAAATATACAATAAATAGATATTAAGCTTTGGGTCTTCTGAATGTAGAATGTGTGTAACTTTGGGCAAATTGTTTAACTTTCCTTATCTTCAGGTTCCTCATCTACAAACTGATGATAATGACAGAATCTACCAGATAAGGCTGTTGTGGGGGTCACATTAAGTAGTCCATGCCTTCATAGTACAGCACTGTGTCCAGCACATAAGTATTTAAAAAGTACTTAAAGACTAGACAGATACACATGTGGATTATTTCACTTAATCCTCTCAGCAACTTTATGAGCTATGTTATGAATAAAGATGAGATTCCTACCTGAGCTATTAGGACAAAAGTAGCAAAGACATTAAATTATGAAAGGCTGCAATTTATTGCTTTACTCCAAATGAGAATATTTTCATCTTAAAAGAGAACCATCTTTTCTCTGCCACGATTGTGCATTATATTAGTTAAAATTGCCTAAGATATAAGTAAGGTCTTCTTATTTATAAGGAGACTGAAACTCAAAGTAGGTTCACCTCAAAGTAGGTTCAACTTAAAATGTGGTTAAATGGAAGATTATGGGGGAAACTCATCAATCAAAGGAAGATTAAAATGAGAGCAATCCAGGGCCCCAGTCCCACATCATCCCAGGCATATCATCCCTAAACAGCACAGCTCTGTCTCCACATAGAAAAATCCCAGAAAAGAAATCAGAATGGCTGGGCTTGAGCTACCTGTCCACCTCACTGCAGTGGTAGGAGCAGTAACCATGGGAACAATATGTTCCACAAGGAAAGGAGGAACCAGAGATGCTGAGATGAATGAGAGAGAGCCAGGCTCTACGACGCTAAGCTCCAGCCTTGAATTCACCTCTGTAACTCAATCACTCTTGAACAGGACTTAGTAATATATAAATGATATAGATAGATTAAAATTATACATTATGTGTAGGTTCTTCTTAGAGCTGACAAGTTAACTTTTTTAGATGCCTAATATTTTAGCTTCCTGAAGAAATATTTGCCCCGAATCCTTAAAATACTTTATTTCAAGAATTATGTATGGATTACTGCTTTAGATTTAAGAAAAGATATCTACCTTAATACTTCTGAAGGCAGTTTTCAAAAACTGAAAACAATGAGTCACATTTATTCATCAACAGCAGAATGAATAAAATGAAACAGCTTTCAAGTTGCATGCGCCATGGTTAAACTGTGAAATACTGCCGGGCGTGGTGGCGCACACCTGGAATCCCAGTACTTGGGAGTCTGACAGAGGAGGATCGCAGGTTCAAGACCAGCCTCAGAAACTTAGCGAGACTCTTAGCAACCTAGTGAAACCCTGTTTCAAAACAAAAAATTTTTTAAAAAGGCTTGGGTATAGCTTGGGGGTAGAATGCCTCTGGGTTCAACCCTCAGTACCACAAAAGAAAAAAAAATTGTGATATACAATGGAATGTTACTTATTTAAAAACACTTTACATGCCTCAGATTTTCAGGTGTTCTTTACCCCATAGCCAAGAAATATTTTCCAATTAATTCATTAACAGGCAGGCTCCAAAAAAATTTGGTTGCAATATACTAATACTAGTTACATGACGTTAACTTGGTGAAGAGAGCAGGGGCAAGCTACTTTCCTCAGTAGTAACAATTATAATACTTAGAGTGATAAGAATAACAAAAATGTAATAATAATGAGCAATGAATACTCACAAAATGGACTGCTACTCAGTGATGAAAAAGAAATAAACAACCAACATAAACAACAACATGAATGAATCCATCATTAGCTTGAGCAAAAGAAGGCAAACACAAAAGAATATATACTGTGTGATTCCTTTTATACAATGCCCCCAAATATGAACAACTAATCTAGCAGCAATCAGAAAGTGGTTGAGTTTGGAGCAAGGAGAATGGATTGGCAAGGAAGTGACAGGACGGGGCTTCCAGGAGCGATTAAAATGTTCTGTATCTTGTTTTGCAGAGTGGTTACATGGATATATACAGCAGTCAAAACCCCATCAAATTGAACACTTAATATCTGTGCATTTTATTGTACGTTACATCACAATAAAAACATATGGTTTTAAATTTAACTGTTCAAGAAAAAGAGTGATTGGCCAGAGTAATTTCTTGAATCCAAAACAAAATATACTTTAGACAGAACAAATCATTTGATATTTAAATTTTCCATTACAGTTGAGAAATAAGTGGTCACAGATGTGTGTTTATCAAACTATGATTTTGAGCTACAAAGAGGGTGACCACACATCTCAGTTTGCTGTAACAATCACCCCAGTGTGGATCTGGTGTCACAGCATACTTGTTCACAGTGCCTCCTTCACTATCAACAGTAACCTGATTTAGAAGAAGACCCTATGATCCCTTTAGCTAACAGGGAATTAGATATTATGTAGTAAAATGGCTCGCTTGATTTTTCATTCAACCCACATTTACTAAGCACCTATTATATAGCTGAACACAATACCTTTGTTCTTGCTACCACTTCACATTGCTTCTTTATTTCCACAATCAAAACATAAAATAGCTAGATGGACTTTCCCCAAGCATAAAATTTATACCTAAGAAGAAACTAAATATGGAAGAAATCAATCCAAATACTTTTCTACAAGGAAAATACAAATCAAGCTTATAAAAAAAGTTAAAATTGTTCAAGCAATGAAAAACAAAGCCTATAAAGATATTCACAGATACAAAATAAAGGAAACTTTTACCTGCTGCCCTGTAAAGTATTTTAGGTTCAAAAAATATACATGGATTTTTATCCTCTATGCATGACAAAAGAAGTCCCTTGGCCTGGAAAGGGCTTCTGGGTATAACCACCTGCAAAAACAGATTTTTTAAACAAAATTTTAGTAAAAATGTACAACCCCAATAAAAAGTGCTGATACATAATCAACTTTAATTAAAAACAAAAATGTGTTTATTTAGCCTAATTACCATTTATTATAAAATGTACATAGTGTCCCAAAACTTTCCTTTTGTTCAATAAATATTTATAAGATGCCCTCCATGTTCCAATAACTAAAACAATGCTCTTCTCTTAAGGAGCTAAACCTACCTATAATAATAAATAAGATGAATCCTCAAAGAGCATACATCAAAGCAAAACATGAAATTGTCAATATCTACTATATCTCCCTGCGTTTGTCTATCCGTAATTTCTCTTGCTAATACTCTGCTGCTACTCACAAAGTACATGCAACTCTTTTCCCCAACTTTAACATGACAGAATCTCCTTCCTCCCCAGAGAAAACCACAGCCTTCATTTCATAAACGGAAAAGTAACCTACTGAATTTTATGACATGGGCAATATCACATCCAGCTGTGGATACACCTCACTTCCAGTTCACAGGAAAGGGCTCCAGAACCTTCTTGAGAATAAGGGTGAGGATGAGGAAGATGATCATGACAGTAGGAAGTATAGGTGTTGATTTGGCCAAGCACACCATGTGGATTAATTTGTCCACTGTTCATAATAATCTCATGAGGCAGCTATTATTATTTTTACCCTTTTACAAATACTGAGGCTTAAAGAGACATCAAGAAGCTTGCCCAAAGTCATACTACTCACTAGACTAGGGATTCTCACCCAAAGCCTGATGCTAACCCCAAGTTCTTAGATTCTATGCCATGTTGACTCAAATCATGTTGTCCTGTCTAATTCTTAGTGATCATAAAATAACTGCAGCTGGGCATGGTGGCAACATGCCTGTAATCCCAGTACTTGGGAGGATAAGACAGGAGGATCGCAGGTTAGAGGCCAACCTCTGCAATTTAGCAAGACTCTCAGCAACTTACAAGACCCTATTTCATAATAAAAATAAAAATAGGGCTGGGGGTATACCTCAGAGGTAGAATGCCCCTGGGTTCAATACCCAATACCACAAAAATAAATAAATAAAAATAAAAATAAAAAAGGGCTGGGGGTGTAGCTCAGGTGTAGAATGCCCCTGAGTTCAATCCCCAGTATCAAAAAATAAATAACTATATAAAGACAAGTATTACATAGAAAGAATTATTAAAATAAGCCTGAATTTATCAAAAAGATTCAAATAAGATTTGGTGAAGCAAACTACATTGGCTTGCAGAGTCATTTTTATACCATTTTTAACTAAAGGAATTTTATTTAAAAAATAAACTAGCAGCACAAATCTCACTATTTATCGTCTATAAACAGACTTCTAAACACATTAATAACCATAACATGCAACAGCTTTATCTTCTAGTCTTACTTTTTAATTTCTCTTTATTTGCTTTCTCATATATTTACTTTTAGCCCTTTTATTTTATTAATATTTTCATTTGACATGAAAAAATAAGAAAGAGAAAACAGACAGGGAAAAAGATGATAGGGGATTGAGAGGGTCGGGGGAAAATAGGTAGGAAAAAAAGAAAGGGGAAATAGAAACTTGGGTGCTGTAATAAACATTAAATATGAACCAATGTTTAGCTCAAACACAAAAATAACTGTTGCCTCAAATGTAGCTTCTGTTCCAACCTACAACTTATACCTTATGTTGAAAAACCACACGACCTGTACTCAACTAAGAAAACCCTTATGACTTTGATCTGGTAGAAAAAACAAATAAGAATAAAACAAACAGATGTTCATAACCAATTCATGTTGTCAAGAACAAAAAAAAAATCTCTGTATCTGACACATCTGTGAGTTTGTATAATTCTCTAGAAAGATATTCAGTAAACAGAGATAGAAAAGATGATAATGTAAAATACTGAGAAAAAATACTTCTATTGTCAAGAAACCTAGGCCATTGTGGAGGCCAGCTGTAACAGGGAGATTCTTCAAAGTTAATTGTTTAAGACAATATTACCTTACTCTTGAGGAGAACACACACACACACACACACACGCACGCACGCATCTAGCTAACAGTCTGTTCTCATTCTATTTAAAAAGTTAGAAATGGACTAAGAGCAAAAATATCACCCCTCTACTTTGAGGTAATGTGGATTGAATAGTAGATTTATTAAAATCATCTCAGAATCAGTGAAGTGAGAAAAAAAAACAATTAGAAAGAAACAGAGCTTTGAAAGAGGGGGACTACAAACCAACTACACCCTCAGTCATATTCTTTGAAGTCTATAATGTCAATCAATGCCAGTGTCAGGTCAGTGCTGCTTCAAGAACATTCTATAAATCTGGGCACTGGATTGTTGATGTAAAAGAAATGCTAACCTCCCTTTCTAAAGTGTACTTAAGTTCATAGAAATTCCAAAAATCCTGTTCATTTTCTGCCAGATACGCATATTAGTTAATATTAATAAATTCAAAGAAAATGGAAACATCAAATGAAGATCAAATAAAGTACATAAATGAGAATACCTTGATTCCTGGGCAGTGGGCAAAAAAAGCTTCAGGACTCTGAGAATGATAGAGAGCCCCATGGCCAACACAGCCCCAGGGGGCGCGAATAGTGAGGCTTCCACAGTTAAAAAGATCCCCAGAGCGGTAGCGGTACTTGGCAGCTTCATTAACAATCTGGGAAGAAGGAAAGAAGGGAGAAGTTATGAGTGCTTCCTTCACAACCCATTTTCTAAAATCATTCTATTAGGTCTTTGAGTATATTCCCATTACAAAATGGTAACTATAAAACACCAACTCAAAGGTAACAAAATGTGCCTGAGGTGGGGGATGGCAGGGTGGAGGCAATACTTCAATACTTCTTGGACTCAACAACCTTACAAAAGCTTACTTACAATAGACTAGGATGCACTTACCTGATCAAAAGCAGGGAAAATATAATCTGCAAACTGAATTTCTGCAATCGCAGTAGCACCAGTGACTGCAATTCCAATTCCAAATCCAACTATTCCTTGTTCACACAATGGGGTATTAAAAACTCTATCTTTTCCTTTAAAAGAAAAGAAGAAGAAAGTAAACTTAATATGGCAAACCAGAGTAAAGTGATGCACAATACATCTGAAAATTCAGTAATTTAATAATGCTGGGATGGAAAAGCACAGAACAGGTAGAGGAGATAGATAATAAATAGTATGATGGTTGATTTAAATGTAATCAGTGATTGCATTAACTGTAAATAATGTAAATGTTCCAATTAAAAGAAATACTGTTACACCAGCACCAGGATAAAAGAAAGCAAAACCCAACTTCTTAAAAGAAAACATAAAGATAAATTACAAGTAAAGAAAAGGAAATGTTACACAATAAAATACCTAACCAAGCCGGGTGTGATGGCGCACGCTTGTAATCCCAGTACTTTGGGAGGTGGAGACCGGAGGATCTGGGTTCGCGGCCAGCCTCAGCTCTCTCGCTCTCTCTCTCCCTGTCTCTCTCTTTCTCTCTCTCTCTCTACTTAGTGAGGCCCTCCGCAACTTCGTGAGACCCGGTTTCAAAATAAAGTATAAAAAAATAGGGCCGGGGGTGTAGCGCGGAGGTAGAACGCCCCTGGGTTCAATCCCCATACCGCAAAAAAAAAACCTAACCAAAAGAATGATGATGTCACTATGTTAATAGTAGATAAAGCAGACATTAAGGGAAAAGACATTACAAGAGATAAAGAGGCAAAATTCATACTATAAAAGGGTTTAATTCACAAGGAGGGCAAAACAATCCTAAATTGAAATAATGGGCTCCAAATGAATGAGAAAAAGCAAAACAACCAAAAGGAGAAATGGACAAATTCACTATATAATGGGATACTTTTACCAGACCCATTCAGGTAACTGACATAAAAGGCATACCAAAAAAAGATGGGGGGGTAAAAAAAAAGAGAAGATTTGAACATGATTGGCAAACATGACCTAACTGACATACACAGGACTACGAACACAAATCCTTTTAAAGTAAACAGAGACCACTGACATTAATTGACAATATGCTGGGCTATAAATCCAAGTTCATCAACTTTTAAAGATTCAGGTCATACAGAGGGATAATACTCTCTGTGGTGGAATTGAGGGAGAAATAAGTAACAAAAAGATAATTAGAAAATCCTTATGCTAGAAAGTTTTTTAAATACATGTGTAAATAATGCATGGCTCAAAGAAGAAATTATAATGGAAATTAGAAAGTGTTTTGAATTGAATGATAACAAAAAACTATATATCCTAACTTACTGAAGTTCTGAAGATAATGAAAGAGCTGCCTCTTTAACTCTCCTGCATTTAGTGATCATCAATTCTGAGAAAATAAAACTACTCAGAGACATTGGAGGGGAAAAAGGAGACATAAAGTGAGGGGGACCTGACCCTTGAAACAAGGGGTGCATCGTGGATGAGCATGACATTCATAAAGTTTGCTCACAGAGATTCCCCAGTCTGCATGTCAAAGAGATCTAGAATTCAAACAAACAGACTTAGTCTTAATAGAGTGTCATGTCTGGGGCTGCCAGTGGCTGGAAATTGAGGAAGCGAATCCTTTAAAGGGCATCACATGGAGGCACCCTAAAATCTTTCACAAACAGATCATACACTTGCTAATCCCATACCTGCAGGATACTCCAAAAGTCCAGCAGAAAACAACTTCTGGAAGCTGAAGGAGCTGAGTAGAAATTTCAACTGTGACCACTAAAGAGGAGACAGAATCTGGAGTTTGAGACTCTTTAAAGAAGAGGAGTTTGGTAAACCCCTTGGGCTTTCCATTCAAAGCACTAGATACAACTTTATGAACATACCACTCCATTCTCACTTGAAATTTCACCACCTCTCAGCTAATGTCA